>PVLA01018509.1:0-14364 GCA_004027455.1 Hydrochoerus hydrochaeris
TTTTTTTTTTTTTTTTTTTTTGGTGATGCTGGGGATCAAACTCACAACCTCACACTTGCCAGGCAGGTGCTTAGACCGCTGAGCTAAATTCCCGGCCCCTGTTTTTTGTTTTTTTTTTTTCTAATTGCATTTATATGGGTCTTTTCATTCCTTGTTTTGGTAAATTTGGCTAAGGATTCATCTGCTTTGTTTTTTGCTCCAGAGAACTAAGTCATTGATTGGATTCTTTATGTGATTTTTTCTGTCAGTTTCGTTGATTTCTGTCCTGAGCTCTGTGATTTCTTAGCTTGTGTTTGGTTTGAGTTTGGACTATCTTTGTTTTTTTAGGATGTTGCGGTGCATTATTAGGTTATTATTTGAACTTAGTCTGTTTTTCTAGTGTGATTTTTCACAGCAATGAACTTCTCTCTTAGGACTGTTTTCGGTATGTCCCATAGGTTTTTGTATGTTGTACTGGCATTATTTTTTTATACTAGGCATTGATTAATTTCTTTCTTGATTTCTTCTTGACCTGTTTTCAGGAGTATGTTATTTTATGTCCAGGTGTGTAAAATTTCTGGTTTTTCTTGCCATCAATTTGTAGTTTCAGTGCACTGCTATCTAATAGTATACTATACATAGGACAATTTCTATGTATTTAAGCAGGGTTTATGGGCTAGTGTGTGGTCTATTTTGGAGAAAGTTCCATGTGCTGCTGAGAAAATGTATATTCTGTTGTGAGAAGGTAGTTATCTATTCAAGTCCATTTGTTCAAAGGTATTAATTAAATTTACTATTTCCTTGTAATTTTTTTAGTTAGTTGATCTGTTTGTGAAAGTAGGGTACTAAAGTCCTCTATGATTGTGCTGGTATTAATTTCATCTTTTATGTACAGTACTGCTTTTTTAAAAAAATTTTAAAGAGAGAAAAAAACAGAAAAAGGCAGAGATATTACAGAATTTCAAAAAAAAAAGATAAACAGTTAGAAATCACTAGTTGATAAATGACATATTATCCTTTTAGAAATAGTTGTTCAAGTTACAAAATTAAAGCACACAAAGTGGACATTCAAGCAGTGAGGCTGCAAACAGATCTGTTCAACAATCCAACAAGAACTTAGAAATATGCTTATCAATCCTACATACTTAAATATACATGCAGTTATACCTTTTATAGCACTTCCTATTCAGTACTGCTTTTTTATGAAGTTGATTTTACCAGCATTGGAAGTGTATGTATTTACAATTTTTGTCTCTTCTTGAATTGTTCCCTGAACTAATATGTAATGACTTTTGTTTCTTTTTTATCATTTTAGCTTGAGTCCACTTTGAGAATAAAATCACTATTCCTTTCTTCTGTTGGTGTCCTAGTGAATGGAATAGTTTTTTTCATCCTTTGATTTTTAGTCTGTGACTTTCTTTTTAATTAGATGTGTCTCTTGTGTGCAGCAAACCAGTGAGTTTTGAGTTTTGAACCAGTCTGCCAATCTGTGTCTTTTAATTGGGGATTGGGGCCATTTACATGGAAAGTTATTACAGAAAGATATTTACTTATTCCTGTCATTGTGCCCTTATACTGTTGTTGACTCCTTTATTTTTCTCTTTTTGTTTAACTGCTCACCTTGCTTGATTTATTTATTCTGTCAGACTTACTGGCTTTGTTGACTGTCTTATTGTCTCTATCAAGGATGTCCCTGAGTTTTGTTTTGTTTTGAGTGCTGGTTTGGTATTCATGAATTTCTTAAGCTGCTTGTTTTTTTTAAGTCCTTATTTTTTTCAATAAATTTTGAAAAATAGTTTTACAGGATCTATTAGTCTGGATTGAAAGTTGTTTTCTTTTAGTGGTTGAAACTCTTCACTCCAAACTCTGTTAGCCTTTGAAGTACATGTTGAAAAACTCTGCCATAATCCTAATGTGCTTACCTTTGTAAATGGTTTTGTTCTTGACAACTTAAGATTCTGTCCCTGTATTGGACTTAGATTTTTGACTATGGTATCTCATGGAGAGGTTATTTTCTCATTGTAATTATTTGGCCTTCTGTAAGCCTCGCATTGAATTCTTTTCCTGTACCTTTTTTTTTTTTCCTGCTATGATTTCTGTAAACAAGAAATGTTTGTATTCCTCATGTGCTGTCTTCTAATTTCTCTCTAACTTCAGCTCGGCTTGGGTTGGTCATCATCTAGTAGATAGCGGATGTGTTGTCCTTTCTCTCATCCTTTTTAAGGCGTCTCTGTGCTTCCCGTTCTGTCCTTGAAGTCTAGAGCTCTGGGCTCACATTGGTCATTTCTACTGCTCCTTTAGTCAACAGAATTCCTAATTTCTGGGATTTCTGTTTTGCACCTTTACGTGGAGTATAATTATTTGGTAACTTTGTCATTGGTGTTTTTAATACATTAGGTCAGCTCTTCTAATTTCTGTTTTTTTCCATAACCACATTGCTCAGTTTGTTTGTTAGCTCCACTGTCTTTTGGATTATGTCTTCTTTGAGCTCACTGAGTTTCTTTGCTTCCCATTTAATCATTTCATGCCGCACAGCTATTTCCTCTCCATTGGTGCCCTTGGGGTCTGCTTTAGGAGGGTTGAAGGCCTTTTTTTTTTAATTTTTTTTATCTGTACCGGGGATCGAACTCACGACTGCCTGCTTATAAGGCAGGCACTTATGCCGCTGAGCTAAATCCCCAGCCCTGGTTGAGAGTCTTTGAAGGTACTTTATTTTCTTGTTTCTTTCATGTTCCTATTTTTCCTCTCTTTCTGTGCTGAGGGTCAAATAGAGTAAATAAAATTTATTGTTGGTGTGAAGATCTGTAAAGTTTGATTCTGTTTTCCAGTGATGTAATATTGCTTTTATTTGTCAGTAGGTATTGTTTACCACTTCAACCTAGTCAATTTAATTGTGTTGGACCCATTCACCATGTTGTAAGTAGAGAATTTCTACTGGTTGTAACAGCAGCAGCAGATCCAACCATACATCAATCATGAACATTGTCTTGATAATTTTACTCTTTTATCAATATCCCTTACAGACAGTAGGTACTACTACCACTCATGTTTTGTCTGGAATACGGACGGTAGGGCGAAGGGTAGAGGGACGGGGAAAGGAAGGGCCGTGTTAGTGGAAAGAAGAAGGTAAGAGAAGTGTCGGGGTGAAATACAGACAGCAGCTTGGCTGGTGTTGGGGTGAAGAGCTAGTTTCATGGGGTTGGGACGAGTATTTGTGCAGGTGGGAGGGATGATACGGATGAGTGGAAGCGCATGGAGGGATTAAGGGATGCTGTGAGATTGTCAGGACCTATGAATAGATTTGTAGTTAGCCTTGAGCAGGTCCTCTAAGCACAGGTGGAGATAAGGAAAGGGGAGGCAAGGAAATGAATTGGGGGCGAGTCAAAAAGTAAGAGAGAAGAAGGACCAAAAGTGAGCAAGACACAGGGGGAAACCTTAAAGGATTAATTAAAGGGAAACTTTAAAATACTAATACAGAAGAGAGAGAGAGAGAGAGAGAGAGAGAGAGAGAGAGAGAGAGAGAGAGAGAGAACAGCCCAGAACAACCAGCAAGGAGCAGTAAATACACAACCCCCACACTGCTCTGCATTAGCCCCTAGAGTCTCTGCACAGCGTGGTTGGTCTGGGCAGGCGAAGCTGAGCAGCTCCCCCCACGGACTGCCCAGAACCGTGGTGGTGAACCTGTGGCACACATGTTGTTGCATTTTCCCTTTAAGACAGGAAATATTAATGTACAGCTGTTACTCTAAACTAAAACCTCAGTACCCAGGTTTAATTGTAGTGGTGGCGCTTTGTGATAAGTAAGTGGGTGCTGAGTTGCCGCTGTCCCTTGGTCTCTAAAGGTTTGCCCTCACCGGCCTGCAGCCTTCTCCCTGCTCTGCCTGCAGTGCTCTGTCTGTGTCTGTCACTCTGTATTGATCTCCTGGTGCACTCCTGGCACTTCCACCGCATACCACAGGATCTGACACACAACAGGTGCCCAATGAATGTTGGATAAGTGAGCAGATTTTCTGCCAGCCGCAGGTTTAGCGTTTCTGACTTTGTCATGTTCTGGAAGCTTGCCATTGAAAAAGTGGCCTGAGGGCCTGTCCTTCAGGGCCACCCGGGAACTTTCAAATGTAAATCACGGACCCCCACTGCTGAATCAGAAGCTGCCCTTTAACAGATTCCGACACACAGTGGATTTGGACACACACTACTCAAAAGCATAACTTCAGACGGAAACAGAGCTGCGGAGCCTTTCCTGTTAGCACAGCGCTGTGCTCACCTCACAGCTCTTGAGGCTTCATGCGCCTCCCTCCCTGTGGTATGGGTCCTGCTGGTCATCTCCAGGAGCGTTCCTACGCTGGCACTTTCACCTATGTGGGCACCGTTTCGTCACAGTTAGGATTATTCAGGGTTGCAATTCCTGCATTTTACTTTGAGAAACCCTTTAATTTATATTAAATTCTCTTCCTGACATTTTTGGCCATAGTCTCTTTTTTTTTTAACCTTTGTAAATCTATGTGTGCATGTGTGTGTGTACGTGTGTGCATATATGTGTGTGCTTTCGTGTTCATGTTCTGTACTACTTAACATTATTCCTCTTTCTAGCTTTTATGAATTTTGATGTAGTGCTGTTCTCTGAAATATCTGTTTCATCAGTATCTGATTTAGGATCGAGCTCACTGCTGAGAATGTAAGTCAGGATTCTTTCATATTGTCTGCTACAGCCGATGAGTATCCCAGCAGCAAAGCAGATCACTGAAATTCCCCTGCTTGTTCTCTTACTGACCGATGAAATCCAGGGGCAGTTGTTTACAGTTAGGAACAAACCAGGCCCAGTTTATTTTCTAAGGAGCTCTTTTGTTGGAGCTGTCTAGTTTTCTCCTTAATGGTTTGCTGAGCTGTTTTAAATAACTGTACACACCGATGTCACACCTGTATCAGAGGACAGTAACCTGATCCCCAGATGACTGTGCAGGTTGAGGTCTCACTAGAAGTCAAGTCCTAGAGTTGGCTTTTAACCGTTTCCTTTTTAGCTAAAAGAAAGCGAGAGCATCTTGAGTCTTGGATATATTCATGGCCTTTTTGTAAATCTGTTGTGTGATTGAAACAAGAAGGGAGTCCGGAGGGAATTCATATGTTGAAGACCTACTGTGTCAAAACATGTTTTAAAAAGAAAAAAATTAACTTGATCGAGGATGTAACATCTTAATGTAGACCATAAAACTGCTTTTATCTGATGAATCACAGGAAACCAACCTTTACCTTACCCTTATCTTTTTTGCTTTCTTTTTACTTGCATAGCTATACTTACTGGTGGACACCAGAGGTAATAAAGCACTTACCACTGCCTTATGATGAAGGTAAGTAATTGGTTCTCCTTCAGGTCTTATGCAGACATATTTTGCAGCTAAATGAACTTGAAGCATCCTCTTTATTTGTATATTTTAGTGAGAAATGATTAGCTATTCAGTGTTATGCTGCTATTTTAATAGGGGATTTTATCATCCTTCAACTCCTTAAAGAGAAAGGATGGTGTTATTCTTCTCTTTGTCTTAGAAAGCCTGTACGTGGTGCAGCCTATACTTCTTGTACACTTATTAGGTACGTCCTAGACATTTAACAAATATAATCGATTACTTTCTCATTTTAAACTAGTGCTGATTGTATTCCTACATGTTTTGGGGAAAGGGAGGAAGAAAGGATCCAGTCACAAGGATAAATCAACCCTTTTTCCCTGTATCTAAACAATGATGGATACAAATGTATGTATGAAAGTACATTTTAGTCACATTTAAATTAAATTTTATTGATTTGTCAGAGAGACAGGAAAATGTTATTAAAGGAATACTCTCCAATGTAATATACAACAGAATACTGTTTCTAGCGCTATCTATGAGCACAGTTAGTATTACAGAAATAGTTACAGTTAGAAATACAGTTAGTATTACAGAAATGTCTACAGCGTGCAGTGTCGAGACTGGATAACAGGCCGTCTCTCCCTTAGTTATCTGTGCTGCGAACTTAAAGAAGTTGATAGTGAAGAAATTCCACAGATATGAAGAAGAGATTGACATCCACAATGAGTTCTTCCGGCCATATGAACTGAGCAGTTTCGATGACACCTTTTGCTTGGCTATGACAAGCTCTGCGCGGTATGTCGTGAGCGCTCTCCTGCTGCAGGCGTTGGGAACTGTAGTCTCTTCTCTGAGAAGCTGAAGTCTGCCTCCCATTAGTCCTGGTTTGCCACTGGGCATAAACTCAGCTTTCTCTCATTTGCTGTGCAAGCTGAGTGCTAACATACGTCCGTGGAAAAGCATTGTCTTCAGTAGTAGAAAGGCCAAGCGAGATGTGCATCTCAGATCAGCCACTGCCTGGCTGTGTGACCTGAAGAAAGCTGTCTCACTGAGCCTGATGTCCTCATGCCCTCAAAACACGACCCCCAGCCTCTGGAGCAGCTCGTGCAGGCTGGGAGCTAGTGCACAGCAGCTGTTACATTACCATTCCTGCCAGGCTCGTTCGGGCAAACCCTAGGTCCTCCTCTGTGGGATGGGCCTCTGGATATGCAAAGAAGCAGTACTTTTCTTTTCAGGGTAAATACCCCGTAATCTTTCTCCATAACTCATGTGACATGATTTCCAGGTGCTTTCCATCCTGGCCTGTCATTTTGCACATTTGTCTCTGTTAGAATTTGATGAGACCTTTTAAGAAAAGTGATGGGACCAGAATTAACAAAATTGGTCAAAGCAAATCACTGCTTGACTGTATTTTAAACTAAAGGTTAAGTGTTTGTATTTTACATTTTCTTCAGCTATGATATAAAGATGCTTAGACTTTGTTAAATATTTAAACCTATTTTATGATTTTTGTGCCTAGAATTTTGCTAGTTGTTCTAGAAATTTTTAAATTGAACAAGGGGTAAATTTCATCATGTGTATCTGTTTATATAGATGTATAATTAATTTTGTTAATGGTTATGCTCTACAAAGTTACTGTAAACAGTGAATTAGTGAATACTGAATAATTTCTCCTGAAGTAAATACAGGATTAGGTTCTTATGAGGCTCTCATTGAAATATTTTTATCAACCATTCAATATATAAATAAGCTTTGTGCATGTGTATTTAAGATACTTTATCTAATATATATTATTGATTCATTGTCACTCACAAGCTGGGAGGGGCAGTGCATGCCTGTGATCCTGGCACTAACAAAAGCTGAGGCAGAAAGATTGCAAGACGGAGCCGATGGTAGGGAATTTAGCTATTTAGTAAGGTCCTGTTTCAAAATAAAAATAAAAAGGGGAGGGCTGAGTAGAGATATAGCTAAGTGTTAAGGCCCTATGTTCAATCCCTAGCACTGCAGACATACACACACACACACAAATTAAAAAGAAGTTTCATGACACTGTAACTTATGAATGAAGCTTACCTAACATACCTATTTTCCCCAGAGAGCACATCGTAGCTTATGCTCACAAATTCTAGGTAGTCTCAGCCCTCTTCAGGGACCATTTTAAGTGGCAGAGGTCACCAATAGAAAGTACAAAAACTGTGAAAAAGTAGAATTAAATAGATGCCAAAAAAAAAAAAAAGAGAGAGAGAGAAAAAGAAAAAAAACCATTGACAGTATAAGAGAAAGCTATTCGCTCAGCCACCTTATCTTTGACAGAGGAGCCAAACGTGTTCACTTGAAGAAAGATAGCCTCTTTAGTAAATGGTGCTGGAAAAACTGGCCCTACACATGCCAAAGACTTTTAAAAACTGCACCTATATCTTGTCACCAGGCATTAAACTAAAATCAAAATAGATCAAAGATCTAAATATTAAAACAGAAACACTAAATCTACTAGGAAAGAAAATAGGTAGAAATCTTGAAAACACAGGTATAGGCAGAGACTTCATGAAGAAAACCCTGACGCATCAGAAATACTACAAGAATCAACAACTGGGATCTCACCTTTTAAAAAAGCTTTTGCCCAACAAAATAAATCAGCAGAGTGAAAAGACAACCCACAGAGTGAGAAAAAATTATAGCCAGCTGTTCCTCAGGCAAAGGACTTCTATCTAGAACATACAAAGAATTGAGAAAACTCAGGCCCCCCAAATTCAAAGGCCTGATCCCTAACCCGGGCATCTGAGAGGAACGTGTGCTTCTCAGGTGCAGAAAGCCAGAAAGCACAGCAGGTGCCTTCTTCACACCCCCCCCCCCCAGTGCCCTGAGTGACTCACACCTTCCACTGCCTTGGCTTGTAGGAGGCTGGCAGTGACTGCAGAGGGACAGGTGTCAACTCAGCATTGCAAATATTAGCAAACAAGCAGATTTACAAACACAGAACCTACAATTGATGAGGATCAGTCATACGTGTTCATAAAGAAAGGAAAAGGTTAAACCATTAAAACATGTTCTAAGTGTTGAGCCAGACTGGGTTAATTTCTCTCTGTTCAAACAACATAACATCCCAGTGTGAGCTGGGAGCTGTGTCCTCACCAGAGGCCCGAGTCTTGGCACCATCCCTGGGACTGAGGCCTCATTGACTCCGGCTAGGAAACTGCCTGTCTCTGCTGCAGTGGTGCAGAAGCCCATGCTGGGTAACAGGGAAGAAGCTTCAGCTTCTCTGTCGGTGGCGAATTAAAACTGCTTCTATGGAGGGGGTTCCAACAGCATTTTACTGAATTAACCTCAGTTTAATCAAATAGATACTGATTTTTTAGTAGCACATTTTATCTAGATTTTTTTTTTTTTATCGGTACTGGGGATCAAACTTATGACAGCGTGCTTGCAAGGCAGGTGCTTATGCCACTGAGCTAAACACCCAGCCCCTCGTAGCACTTTTTAAAAATTAATTTTATTAATAGATTTTAGATACACAGTGATCACATTCATCATGAGGAATTTGTACCTGACATAATATTAGATACTGATTCAAACTACTATGATTTGATCATTATGTCTGCCTCCTTCAGTAGTATAACTTAAAAACATAATCAATACAGTGGAAAGCTTAGTGCTGTCATAGGTTTCATGAGTTTAATTTGACCTGCCCGCTAATTGTAAAACATAACCAGATGATAATATCGTAGCCATAGCTCAGATTAGCAACACTGTTTGACTGAACAAAGCCTTACATCCGAAAGAATTGGTCCCTACATCAGTGAGTTTACAGCCAGGATTGCTAACATTAGTTACCTAGCGCCGTCAGCTCAGCTCGGGGTTTTCGGGGCCTGGATCACTTGGGGCTTCTCTAACTTTTGGATCAGAATGTGTGAAACTCTGGAGGTTAAAAAGGAGGATTAGGAGTCAGGAATTAAGACAGAAGGCAGTATCATCAGATGGACAGTGATTCATGTGGTATTCTGTTTTTTTTTAAATCTCTGTCTAGTGACTTTATGCCTAAAACGGTCGGTATCGATCCAAGTCCATTCACTGTGCGGAAACCAGATGAAACTGGAAAATCAGTATTGGGGTAAGATTTGCATAGAGAATAAACTTATAAAGATTCTTGTAAAACAGCAGCATCTGCAATAGTATTTCTACCAAAACTAGTAACTTCAGCTTGTGGCACAGTGTGTTTATCGCATGTAACGGGTAGTTGATGGATAGCACTGGGTGATTAAAGTGCTCAGGACTGAAAGTAGAACATATGGAAATTTCAGCAGCATGGCATGTTGTATTTTAAATTGAGAACGTAGCAGATGGCATAAAGTCAGATAAATTGTTTTTTATGTCCTACAAGTCTGCATTCTTGGTTTCTCAACATAGAATACTTAAGTAAGATTTTATACTCATCATATTTATTTTGTGCTGACATCCTGAGGAATATGAAAGCAAATACAGTCTTACAGCACACTTAGTAGACTTTCTGCATCTTACTAACACATTTTGAGAGACTAATTTTTTATATCTACTGCTATTAAGAATGACACTGTTTGCCTCCTCATGCCTCTAGACTGCAGTACAGTGTGCTGTGCTCTGACGTAAGAATCTCTTTCTCCTCCACTGACCTGCCTAGTCCTGATGATATTTCTTCTAGTCTCTGACTAAAGGCATAGGAGGTCTTTAGATACGCAATCCTAATTGTATTTGGAAATGTGCATGCAGTCTTTTTTCTTTTTTAATCGGTACTGGGGATCAAACTCATGACCGCATCCTTGCAAGGCAGGTGCTTATGCTGCTGAGCTAAATCCCCAGCCCTGTGCATGCCATCTTGGTTAGATTCCAGCTACGTGTAATTCATACAGCGGGTTATATACTGATATTTTCCAGACTCACCATTTCTGTGGCTTGCTTATGTGCCCTTAAATAGCTATGTGTTAAGCACTGACTAGATGTTGAAAGCATTTGACAGAAGGAAAGTTTTTAAGAGTTTAGAATTCCAATTCCCCAGGCAAATAAGTAAATGACCAGCTATATAAATGTATAACACAGAAGTTCTACTGAATTTAATTTTCAATTGCAAAAGGTCAGCAAATCTTTTTCTACATTATCTAACCCATGATCAAATAATACTTCTTTTCCCTTTCCTATAACATTTCAGAATATTGGAATGTTTAAGTGACTTAAAGAGAATTTTGTTTCATGTAAAGATGAAATATTAAATATTTTTGTAAAAGATAAAAGTATTACTGTATAATACTTTCTGAATATAAAAAGCTACAATATTTTTATTCAAATTTGACCCTAAAAGCAAAAGTAAATACGTCTATAAGTATGGAGGAATTTTTCTTTTCTTTTTTCTGAGGCAGGGTCTCACTATGTAGCCCAGGCCGGCCTTGAACTCTCTGTGATTCTCCTGCCTCAACCTCCCAAGTGCTGGCGTTACGGGCATGCACCACCACACCCAGCTGTGGAGGGATTTTTCACCCTTACCACTTCTCTATTATTCAGCAAATGTACTTGTTTACTAATAACATAATACATTTTAATGTTGATGAGTTGATGTATATTTTGGTATACTATGATTACTATGTAATCCCAGCACTCGAAAGGCTGAGGCAGGAGGATCTTTGCCTGTTCAAGATCAGCCTGAACTGCATAGTGAGACCCTGTCTCAAAACAACAAAATAAATAAATAGATAGATAGACAGACTTTTTAAAAAAAATTCCTAGGAGGGATAGAAACATGCATGGGTTTGGCTCTTAATCTTTTCTTGAAGGTTTTACTAACATCTCAAGTATATGATTCTATTATTATTATTATTATTATTATTATTATTATTATACTGTAAAACGTGAAGATACTGGTTTCAGATGCCACAGGAAGTCGACAGGAGGAAGCCCTAGCAGACTGCTGTGCTCAGCAGGTGCACTGCGCTCCTTTTGAATGGGCAGCAGGGCCCAGCTTCCCGTAGGACGCGTGCGCCCTGGGATCCAGAACCGGCTTTTCCCGGTAGCTTCCTTAGGCCTCGCTGGAGTCGGGGTTTGGGACAGATACATAGTTAGGTGACCATCGAGGTTCCACCTGAGGCCACCTCTCATCCACATTCGTCTCTTTAAAGAGGCAAAAGCAGCAGAGACGAAGCCGTGCTGCAGCGCAAGACGGCAGCCAGCGCCCCGCCGCCGCCCAGCGAGGAGGCCGCGTCCAGCAGCTCGGAGGACGACTCGGGGACCGACCGCGAGGAGGAGGGCTCAGTGTCCCAGCGGTCCACCCCCGTGAAGATGACCGACGGCGGGGACGGGGCCAGAGCCTGCGAGGTGCTGGGACGGGGGGCGCTGGCAGGCACAGGGAAACCCAGGCTGTGCGCCCGGTGGCGGAGGGTGGCCGCATGCGTGCGCAGGCAGGGATGGACGGACGGACGGACGGACGGGCGGACGGGCGGGCGGGCGGGCAGACGGGCCCTGAAAGGCTTTGCTTTCGGCCTGAGGATTGGTGGTTTAGCTCCTGCCTGTACCAGTGAATTGCATACCACTTCAGCATTGGGAGGCCAGTCCTGGCCCTCTCGGAGCACCCCACTCACTGGACCCCTTTATTCCCCAGTTCTGCTCAGCTGGGTGCTGGGTTTGTACCCCAACCTCGCAATCCCTGGATAGGCCACACAGGGAATTTCAGTTCAGTCTTCAGGGCAGTTCAGTATTACTAATGTATTCAAGGAGAGCAAGTGGAGGTAAACAAAAGAAACATCCAGCTCTGGGGTAGTTTGCTTTCTAGGAATAGCTAGAAGTCAGAGATAAGATCATGTAAGAACTGAATCCATTATGGAGGGAGTTGACCGGCTGTGATCTGCCAGTTCCAGTTCCGGCCTAGGGCCGGTTCCACTGCAGCCCAGCCACGCCTGGCTTGTCTGTGTGCTGTGACTTGTCCGTGTGCTGTGCCTGGCTGCTGCTGTGCCAGCCGAGGTGAGGACTTGCAGCTGATAAGACGCATCCTAGAGGACCAGCCTTTTGTAGAAACACTGTCCCACCTCCTGCATTATACAAAAGCAGCTCACCATTATTTAACAGGTTTTTCTTTTTTTGCCCTAAACTATTTTAGTAGGAAATGGAAGTCAGATTAAAAAAAAAAAAAAAAAAAAAAACCAAACTGAAAAGCTTAATGAAGGAGGTTGAAGAAACATTGTGATGGCTTTGGAGGAGAAATTCCCAGGCTCATTTTCTTCATCTTTGGAAATTAATAATATGCTGGATGTCTTCATATTGTAACTGGTTTCTTTTTCTTAAACATCAGAATATGGTCCAGCCTATGAAAGAGGTATATGGAATTAACCTCTCAGATGGCCTCTCAGAGGAAGATTTCGCTATTTATTCAAGGTGAGACATTTTCGTATGTAGAAGGGAAAGTATGAACATTTATTGTTACAAAGCATATTGACTTTTTAAAATGACAATAGTCACTTATACAAAAGGAAATGAATTCTAGTTGGAACGTATTGGTGGCCTTTTAGAGTCCAAATGGAGAACATTGATTTCGTATTAGGAGTTAAAACGTATAGTGCCTACAGGCTGTTTCTCAGACAGGGGCGTCGCTGCAGGCAGGAGGAAGCCTCCCTCTCTCAGCATCTGTGTTAGTTAGGAGTGGCCACGGGTGTTTCGGGACTGCCCGGCACCCGCTTCTGCTATAACCAGGCGCTGGGGCTGCCTGAGTGCCTCCTGTGGTCCTGCAGTTACAGTTCTGCCCGAAGCAGGCAGGTCCCCCTCCGACCCTGTTCTATAAGCATTTGGTGGGCACTGCTGAAGTTTCTAACAGAACAATGCTCTGGCTGCATGCAGGTTACAGCTCCCGTGGCCTGCCAAGGAGCACTGTGGGAAGGGAGTGGCCCCCACAGCTGGACACTGTCTCCACGGCCTGTCTTACAGCTGCCTGTTCCGCTGCCTGTTTTTCCACACTGGGCCTCACCTATGTCCAAGCACCTGAGCCTTTCTTAGTTCCACGCTTTTAGTCAAATATCTAAGCCCTGAGCTCTGTGTCTTCAGTTTCCTCATCTTTTCCAGTCAGTGTCTTTGATTTGCTAGCTTGACCAGACCTGAAGCTTTCTACTTACTTCCTTGAAGCTCCTATACCCGTTTTTAAAATTCTGACACTGATTGTATACTTGATTTGGGAAGTTTAAAGGTCTGTACAAATCATCAATATTACAATATTCTGCTAAAAAAAAAAAAGGATCAGAATTTTTCTCTTGTTAAATATGGAAGTGTGGCTGGGGATTTAGCTCAGTGGCTTAAGTGCTTGCCTTGCAAGCGCAAGGTCGTGAGTTTGATCCCCGGTACCAAAAAAAAAAAAAATAAAGTCTACCATAAATATGGAAGTGTGATGAGAGCTCTGTGAAAGTTTTGTAGTAATCCTGTAATGAGTGCTTAACTGTAGCTTCTGAGGTGCTTGTGACCATTAATAAACTATCATTTATGAAAGTTTATGAAAGATAAATGATAGTTTATCTATAGTCATCAAAGAGATATCTTTTAAATAGCAGAAAATAGAAAGCAAACTTGCCCTTTTATTATGTCCTGAAACCTCCCAGGGGCACGAACCTGTGTTTCTGAGGGAGGGACGTGTATGGCACGGGCAGGGTCCCGTCTGCTTGGCTCTTAGCGTAAGGCCTGGCTCCGTGCTGTCCAGAGGGGAAATAAGGCAGTAGTGTCATCAGCTGGTGGCCCCATCCTGGCATCCTGATTTAACATTTGCCCTTAGGAGGGACCGGAGTATACCTGGGAACAGGGGTTGGTCCTTATGGTCCTAAGGAAATTGAGTCTGTGTCCCAGGTTCTCAGCAGCATCCCTGCTTCAGGTGGTGGATTCCTAGCCAGAGCTCACCGTTTTCGAGACATTTACTTCACTTCAAGCACCTGCGCCATGCTTCCTGCACCCCATGCTTCCTGTACCCCATGCTTCCTGCACCCCATGTTTCCTGCACCCCATGCTTCCTGCACCCCATGCTTCCTGCACCCCATGCTTCCTGCACCCCATG
>PVLA01018510.1:0-14362 GCA_004027455.1 Hydrochoerus hydrochaeris
TTGTAGCTGCCTGGAGTTCTGTATGCCTCATTTATCTGAACTTCACTTCCATTACCTATGTTTGGGAAGTTTTCCTTAATTATTTCTGTGAATAGACTTTTTATTTCATTTGTATTTGTTGCTGCATCTTCATTCATATATTTTATCCTTAGGTTATAAATCCTCTTGTCATCTTCTAGCCTTTGTATGATTGCTTCCTGGTTCCTTGTTATTTTTAAGAGATCCTTCCTTTCACTATCATACTTTGCTAATTTATCTTCAAGTTTTGAAAGTTTGTCTTTAGTTTCTTTTAAAAGGTTTTTCCAGGTTTCAATGGAGTTTTTAATTTCCTGATATTCTCTTTGGATCTGTTTCATATATTCTAGGTTTTGTTTATAATCTTCATTAAAGGCTTCTCTCCTTTCTCTGGGTTCCTCTATTTCATTTGTGTCTCCTTGAGGATTACCCAGGACTTCTTTTATTAATCTTCTTATAACTTGCTTCACCTGAGTTAGAATTTCAATTTAAATTCTTTGATGAGGTCACAGATGTATTTCTTTATTTCCAATGAGGCTGTCTCTGACATTACAGGTTTGCAGCTCTCAACTTCCTTTGCATTTACCTCTGTCCTGCAGTTGGGGACCTTTTGCTCTTTCTCTGTCTTGTCATGTTTTCACCCCCTTCAGACAGGTAGGTGGTGAAGGTCTCTGGGCCTTTTGTACTGCTTACAGTTTTTCTCCAGCACACTTGCTAGGGAAGTACCACCCCCCAGTCCACTGGGGATCTGCGAGTTGCATGCTGAGAGCTGGCTCTTCCCCCTATGCCAGTCAACCAGTTTATGCTTCAACAAGTTTGTGTGTTCCCTGGGGATGCCACTGGCCCAGAAAAGCCTCATCCCTGGTTATTGGGTTTCAACCAGGGGTATGGCCTTGCCCAAGCAGACCCCACCAATCTGCTTTGGATTAGGAGTTATCAGCAGACACTGCCTTGGGTTTTGATTCAAGCCAGCCCTGCCCAACTCCAAAATGTTGCCCAGCCAGTCCTCCTGATTTGGGGAATCCAGTTCCCGTAACTTACCAAAGTTCATGCAACTGGACTGGCTGTTTCCACTACCTGTCTCAGTGCCTCCTCCAGCCAAGGGTCTGGAGCTCACCAAACCCCACTCAGCAGAGCTGTGATCTCAGCTTGATCGTGAGTCACCTGACTCTAAGATGTGCCAGTATAGCAATCGGGGCTTGCCCATCTCCAGCCCTCTGTCCATGCTTGTTGTTCTTCTTTTTTTTTCTTTTTCCTCAGTTTCTTCCTGAGTCATGAGAATTCTTCTCCTTTTGTCTGGCTTTCTTCATGTTGCCTGATTCCAGTGTCTGAGGTTTTTTTTTTTTTTTTTCCTCAGAGAGGCTCTCTTATAGTGCTGCCACTCATTCGGCCATCTTGCAATCCATTTATCAATTTTATTTGTCCTTTCCAAGAAGAAACTCTTCAATTCATTGATTTTTGTATTGTTTTCTTTATTTTTAAAATTTTTATTTTAAAGAGAATAAAACAAAAGAGGACAGAATGAAGCAAATAAGAACAGTACAATGTAAATAACACAGCACTTCACAAGACAACTGGATATTAAGAGTAGCTCCCATAATGTCTTTCTTTGAAGTATTTGAGCATACCTTTCACAAACAATATCATCAAACATAATAAAATAGTAGAAAATCATTCACAGGAATGACAGTATTACAGGACATTCCAATGCAAATAACAGAAAATGAACAATGGCTTCTATAATATCTCATTTTCCATAAAAAATTTCTTGGTACTATCACACATACTAAAATACAGTAAGACACGACATGATAGAACAAATGGAAATAGAAAAACAAAAGTGTGGTATGACTTCAAAGCAAGATGATATTAAATCAGCAAAGACTTCCATAATGTCTTGTTTTCTTCAAAGTACATGTTCATTCAGTCATACATAATAAAATCAAACAAAACAGAATTAAATCACTCCAACCAATGAATGAAAACTTTATAAGTCTTCATAGTAATCTGATAGGGAACCATGATTACCATAAAATCTTATGTACTCATATCATTTCTTACACTAGGGAGACTATATGATATTTATACATGTGAGTTTGATGTATTTCCCTTATGTGTATGGATTCAAGTTGCAACCATTTATTTATAAATATCTCACTGTGATCATTCTTTATAGCTGAGTGGTATTCCATTGTATAAAAATACCATAACTTTTTTATCCTTTCCTCAGGTGATGGGCCCTTAGTTATTTCCAAGATCTGTTTATTGCAAATTGTGCTGCTAAAAACATTGGTGCACAAATATCACTGTGGTATGATGTTTTCAGTTCTCCTGGGAATATGCCTAGAAGTGGAATAGCTGGGTCAAATGGGACTTCCAATCCCAGCCTTTTTAGGAATCTCCAGACTGACCTCCACAGTGGTTGCACTAGTCTACACTACCACCAACAGTGCAGAAGAGTTCCTTTTTCCCCATATCCTCTCCAGCATTTGTTGTTTGTAGTTTTCTTGATCCCAGTCATTCTTTCTGAAGTGAGATGGAGTCTCAGTGTGGCTTTAATTTACATTTCCCTAATGACTAATGAGGATGAGCATTTTTTTCATGTGTTTATTTGCCATTTATATTTCTTCATCTGAGAACTGTGTGTTCAACTCAGATGCCCATTTTTGGATTGGGTCTTTGAATTTCAGGGGTCTGATTTTTTTAATATTTATAAGTTCCAGACAGAAGTCCTTTGACTGAGGGACAGTTTCCTAAGATTTTTTTTCCCAGTTTGTGGGTTTTCTTTTTCACTCTGCTGGAGATATCTTTTTTTAAAAATTTTTTTTTATTCTAAAGGGGGTAAAATTAAACACAACAAAACAGAAAACATAACATAAGAAAGCAATGTAAGAGATACAATTTTCAAAACTAGACAGCCAGAGATCTTCAGTATCTATCATATTGTCTCTTGTTTTCTTCCAAATAGTTGTCCATATCTTTACATACAGAGAATTCATACAAAACAACATAGTATAAAACTGATCTGAACAGAATGAGGAAGGCATTTTAAGTCTTCAAAGCCAGACAATAGGGAAGTCACTAATGGCTATCATAGTGTCTTGCAATCTCTTCAAAATGGCTGTCCATAATTTCATGTATGTTGAAATTAAATGAAACAGGGAGGGGAGCGATTGTTTGGTTTCCTGGCACCCCAGGTCCCAGCATGGCATGGGTCTCAGGAGATGCCAGTGGCTCCCCCCCAGTCCACAGCAGCCTGCCACACTCACAGCCACTCACATGGAGGGGAGTTGATTTGTTTATTTTTTGAGATAAAGTCTCACTACGTAGCCCAGGCTGGCCTCAAACTCACAGTGATCCTCCTGCCCCAGCCTCCAAGTGCTGGGGCCACAAGCCTGTGCAACCATACCCAGCTGAAAGTTAACTTTTTAGTAGTAGTAGTAAGCTGTTTCTTTCTAATGAATTGACCATTTCACTGCCCAAGCTTTGAAATGGCCAACAGACCATAGAAAGACATCTCTTTAGGCTCCTGCTTGAAACCAACAGCATCAGGAAGCTGCCAGCCTTGATTCAGGGCCAGTGGAGATAGCTTTTGACATTCAGAAACTCTTTAGTAAGACATGATCCCAGTTATTGATTCCGGGAAGTAGTTCCTGTGTGGCTTGATTCTTGTTCATGAATTCTCTACCTACCCCTATGTCTTCAGGATTTTTACCTACTTTGTCTTCCAATGGATTTAGTGTTTCTGTTTCAATATTTACATCTTTAATCCATTTAGACTTTAGTTTAGTAAATGGTGGCAGGCATGGGTCTAGTTTTAGTTTTTGGCCTATGGAGAGCCATTTTTTCCAGCACCATTTTTTTTTCTTTTTTTACTGGTACCGGGGGTACAAGGCAGGCACTTATGCCACTGAGCTAAATCCCAAGGCTCTCCGGCATCATTTATTAAAGAGACTATCATTTTTCCAGTGAACAGGTTTGGCCCCTTTATCAAAGATAAAGTGGTTGAGTGTGTTTGTAGTTGTAGTTGTAACTTCTACTTTATTCCATTGATCTTCAGGTCTATTTTTACTCCAGTATCATGCTGATTTTATTACAGTAGCTTTGTAGCATTATCTCAAGTCAGGGATTGTGATGCCTCCTTCCTTGCCTTGGCTACTTAGAATTGCCTTTGCTATTCTATGTCTATTCTGGTTCCAGATGAATTTTAGGAATGATATCTCTTAATCTACTAGCTATGTTAGCAGTATTTTGATTGGGATTGCACTGAATCTGTATAACAAATTTGGAGAGTGGCCATTTTCACAATATTTATTCTTTCTATCTATGAACAAAGGATGTCTTTCCATTTCTCAAGTCCTTTTCAATTCCTTTTTCAGGGTATTATAATATCCCCTGAATAGTTCTTTTATTTCTTTTGTTAGAGTAATTCCTAAGTCTTTCATTTTTGGGGGGTGCTATTGGGAAGGTTGTGGCTTCTCTTAGTTATCTCTCAGTGATATTGTTCTTATTGTATAGGAATGCCATGGTGGCAGACAATGTGAACTGCAAACCGAGAATGATCCAAAGAGATAAAGAAGGTCACTACATACTAGATAGGGGAAAACTTCAAGAGGAGGAGAAAACAATCTTAAACATATATGCACCAAATTCTGGAGCACCCAGCTATACAAAACAAGTATTAATTGCTTTAATCAAATAAGCAATAAAACAAATATAACAGGAGACCTTAAAAAGCCATTGATACAAAGGGACAGATCAACCAGACAGAAAATTAGCAAAGAAATAACAGAACTGAATCATACCTGTGAAAAAATGGACTTGACTTTTACAGAGTGTTCCATCCCAAAATATCAGAATATACATTCTTCTCAGCAGTACATGGGACATTCTCTAAAAAAGACCATATAATACTTAACATACCTAATAACATAATTAAGTAAATGCAAAAGTATTGAAATTATCCCATGCACGTTATCAGATAACAGTACCATGAAACTAGAAATTAATGATGAAAGAAACTTCAAAAACCAGACAAACACATGGAAATTGAAGAATACACTCGAGCAATTAATGGGTCAGAGAGGAAATTTTTAAAAGTTAAACAATAGCTACAAGCAAACTCAAGCTGAAATACAACTTACCAGAATCTGTGGGATCCAATGAAAGCAGTCCTGAAAGGAAAATTAATTGCAGTGAATTCCCACATCAGGAAAACAGCACAAACACAAATAAACAACCTGATGCTACACATGAAACATCTAGAAAACAAAGAGCAAGCCAAGCCCAAAGCCAAAAGAAGGGAGGAAATTATAAAGATCAGAGCAGAAATTAATGCAATGGAGACTAAGAAAACAATACAAAGAATCAATGAATCAAAGACTTGGTTCTTTGAAAGAATAAATAAAATTGATAAGCCTCTAACCAACCTTATTTAAAAAAGGAAAGAAAAACTTCAAATTTATGCAATAATGAAATGGCTGAAATCACTGCAGACTCTGTGGAAATACAGAAGATCATCAACACCTATTTCAAAAACCTCTACTCTCATAGGTTCCATAACATAGAAGAAATGGACAGATTCCTAGAAACATCTGAACTACCAAAAGTGGGTGAAGAAGATGTAAAACTGCTGAATAACCCAGTTTTTATTAATGAAATTGAAAATGTCATTCAGTCCTTACCAATAAAGAAGAGCCCAAGCCCAAATGGATTCACTGAGGAATTCTACAGGAAATTCAAAGAAGACTTAATGCTGACACTCTTCAAACTCTTCAATGAAATTGAAAGGGGAGAAATTCTTCCTAAGTCATTACTTGAAGCAAATATTACACCAGTACCAAAACCTGAGAAAGACCCTACCCTACTAAAAAAGAGAACTATAGGCCAATCTCCTGAATGAATATAGATGCAAAAATTATCCATAAAATATTGACCAACAGGATGCAGCAAATCACCAAGAAGATTATAAACCTGGACCAAATGGGATTCATCCCAGGCATGCAGGGATGGTTCAACATATGTAAATCAATAAATGTAATCCACCATATCATTAAAGCCAAAAGTAAAAATCACATGATCATTTCTATAGATTCAGAAAAAGCTTTTGATAAGGTCCAACACTCATTCATGATAAGAACCTTACAGAGAACTGGAATAGATGGTCTTTACCTCAATATGATAAAGGCCATCTATGACAAACCAATAGCCAGCTTCATATTAAATAGCCAAAAACTGAAAGCCTTTACCTTAAAATCAGGCCCAAGACAAGGGTGTCCGTTATCACCTCTCCTATTCAACATAGTACTGGAAAAACTAGCCAGCGCAATTAGACAAGAGAGAGAGAGATAAAAGGAAAAGAGGAAGGTAAATTATCATTATTTACAGATGACATGATACTCTATGTAGAAGACCCTCAAAATTTCATTGAAAAACTCCTAGGTATAATAAATAACTTAAAAAATGTAGCTGGATACAAAGTCAGTACTCAAAAAAACAATATTATTTTCTTAATCTAAATTGCATTAATTGCTGCCCTGAATTCATAATTTATTCCTTTCTATGGGTTGGGGGCTTGACTTGCTCTTTTTCTTCTAGTAACCATAGGTACAGCAATAGGTTGCATATTTATGCTTGCTCTGCTTTTGTGATGTGAGAATTCACTACTACAAATTTTCCAATTAGAACTAGCTTCATTGCATCCCATGAGGTCTAGTATGTTGTTTCTGTATTTTCATTTAATTGCAGATATTGTTTAATGTCTTCTTTAGTTTCATCTGTGACCATTTGTAGCCCAAGAGGGTGTTATTTAATTTTCATGTGCTTATGGCATTTTTGAAATTTTTTTTGCAATTAATTTCCAATCTCATTGTAATATGGTCAGATAATGTGCATGAGATAATTTAAATTACTTAATCATCTTCTATGGGCTAGTATATGGTCTATTTTAGAGAATGCTTCATGTGTAACTGAGAAGAATGTATATTCTGATATTGGGTGGAACATTCTTTAAATATCTACTAAGTCCATTTTTTCACTGGTTTGTTTCAGTTCTAATATTTCTTTTGTTTTAATTTTATTTAAAGAGAAAAAAAAGCAAAACAGAAAAAGGTGTAGAAACAATACAGAATTTCAGGGAAAAAAGCAGTAAGAAATCACTAGTTGATAAATTACATATTGTCTTCTTAGACCTAGTTGTTCAAGTTACAAAATTAAAGCATACAAAGTGGATATTCAAACCGTGAGATGGAAAAGAAGTTCAGTGATCCAGTAACAACTTAGCAACATGGTTATCAATCCTACACACTTAAATGTACATGCAGCCATATCCTCTAGAGCACTTTCTTTTCTCCTTTTTACTTTTTAGGTCCATTATCTGCTTTGTTATATCCTGTTTCAGGTTGCTCAGTACCTTACTGACTTGTTTTGTTGTTGTTATATACTTTTAATCACCTTATATAATTCTGTTGCCTTGTTTTTGAGTTTCTCTTCATCCATGATCCATGGATCAGCTTTGGTGGAGTTGGGAGTTTTTTGGAGGTATTTTGTTACTTTCTTATCTACTTTTTTTTCAAGGTAGCAAAATACAGCAGAACAAGACACAACCAACCCATAGGACCGCAGTGCAATAAAACTACCACAGAACCTCAGAGCAGGTCACCAAGACACAAGCAGTGGGCTGAATAGTACAGCCCATTTTGTTGTTCATATTAGCTGTTCTTTCAATCAGGTAGAGGAAAATGGAAGGAAATTTCAAACTTTTAAAAACAGAATATTGAATAAACCAGTACCATTAATAAAATCTGAGCAAAACAGTGATAAAAATATTAGCCTTCAAAGAGATGGTAGAAGGAAATCCTCCTTACTTGCCACACTGTATACATTCAACCTCCAAAAAGATACTCAGACCACCAGTGCCTACTTGCTAACAGGGGGGTGGGGATGGGATGGATCAATGTCTGATTCTTAGCCTGCACACTGGCACACTGAATAAGGGTGCCAGCTGCTTACCAGGGCGGCCAGTAGGCCGCCTGTTCTCCCAGATCCCAAAGTTCCAATATGATGCAGAGTTCAGGAATCGCTGATTGTTCCCACCCCAGTGCACCAGTGGCTTGCTAGGCCCCCAGCTGCTCACCAGGGTGGTGAGTAGGCTGCCTGTTCTCCCAGTGCCCAAAGTTCCAACCCAGTTCTAATATTTCTTTGCTGGCTTTTTGTCTAGTTGATGCACCTTTTTGTGACAATGGCATATTAAAGTACCCTCTTACAATTGTTCTATTACTTGATTTTTCCATGTCTATTAATATTTTTCTTATATAATTTGATGCTCACATGTTTGTCACATATATATTTATGATTTTTACCTCTTCCTCTTGAAGTTTTCCCCTAACAAATATATAATTTCCTTCTATATCTGTTTTGATCATTTTTAGTTTGAAGTTCACACTGTCTGCAAACAGAATAGCTATCTCTGGTTTTTTTCTGGGTTCCTACTGCATGGGGGTATGTGTTCCATTCTTTGACTGTCAGTCTATGAATTTCATTTTTTTTTAATTTTAAAGAGAATAAAAGTTGACAAGACAAAACAAAGCCAATTTTAAACAGCACTGAAAGTGGTACAGAACTTCAAAGCAGGATAATAGCAAATCAACAATGTCTACCATAGCCTACATTGTTATCTTACAATAGTTGTTCATTCCATCATACATAGAAAAATCAAATAAAACAAAATGGAATGAAACCAATCAAAACAGAACACTGAACAAAATAAAACAATAAATTGGAACAAAGCAAAACTATGAGAATAATATTGGATTTCAAAAAAAGGCAGGGAGTCAGACAGATCTTTCTCTGCCTGTCATACACCACCACCAGATGGCACTTCCCTACAGGTGTAGAGCATGGTCAGAGCGAGTCAGACAGAAGGCCCTTTCCTAGGGCAGCCAGCAAAGGCAGAGAGAACCAGCAAATCCACCTCCACCTGTGGGGAGCAGCCACCAGAAGGCTCCTTCCTGCATGTGGTCAGCAAGAGCAGGGATACACAACCAGGTAAGTCCTGTGCACTAGTAGGCCACCATTGGAGGCCCTTGGTTCTTTTGTGCAGCCATCACTCAATAGCAGAATCACACAAATACACCCCTGTGTGTCTGCCACTATTGTGGGAGTCCCAGGGTAGACACACAGGCTGAGAGAAGTAGCCCCATCTTCATGCACTCCTGATCATCATGGAAGCCCTATTGTAGCTGCACAGGTCTGGAGAAGCCTACTCCATGCCGTGCTAACTCCCTGTAAATCTGGGGTTAGAGGAACCCAGGTGCCTATCTCATCCCCTTACACCATGGAGGGACAACCAATGTGGGAACTGTCTGGGGCCCCACAACCAGCTTGCAGAGAGGGACCCAAGAGAATGTCAAGATGAAGGAGCAAAAGTCAATCTCAGACATCTAGCTTACATAGAACAAGTCTGGAAGATACAGTCATGGAAGAAAATGGAAATCACACATTTGAAATCTCTGAGAGGATGGCAATGGAAGTAAGGAAACAGCATCATGAGATTGTGAAAGCAGTCAAATCAGAAATAATGTCTCAGGTAAAAGAAGAAATCCCAAAAATACTGAAAGAATTGTTCAAAAGATCTAAAGAAGACATAGATAAAAAAGAGGAGCATAAGAAAATGATAGAAACCTTGAATGAATGTAGAAAGGAATTACAATGGATGTAATAGATTCAAAGAGAGATCCAGGAAATTAGAAATTCAATCAAAATCTGGCAAAACTGCTTGAAAGAGACTGAAGATATACTTTCAAACCTTGAAAATAGGATTGCAGCTGGTGATCATGAAAGGAAAGATCTCTTAAAAAAACCATGGAATCAGGAAATAACAACTCAATGGCTGCAAGATGGTGCAAAGAAGCATAATTCAAGAGTGATAGATGTTGCTGAGGAAGGAGCACAAATGAAATTAAAAGTCTATTTACAGAAGTTATAGAAGAAAACTTCCCAGGCATAGTAAATGGATCTGGCATGCATAAAAATGAGGCATATAGGACTCCAACAAGCCATAACCAAAGTAAATCTACACCCAAATATCTAATAGGAAAACCAATCAGAATCACAGCAGACTTTTCAACACAAACCATTAAGTCAAGAAGAGTTTGGGGTGAAATGTTTCAAACCCTGAAAGAAAACAACTTCCAACCCAGATTGATATATCCTGCAAAATTATCTTTCAAAATCGATGGAAAAATAAGATACTTCCATGATAAAGAACAACTGAAGGAATACATGACTATGAAACCAACCCTACAGAGAATACTAAAGGATATTCTAGACAGAGATAAAGATGACTATGGTCCCAGGAGCCAGGAGGAGGATCATCAAACAAGACAGGCAATTGAATGAAGGGGAAAAGTGGAGGGCCAACAACAGGAGGATAGCCTGGCAGACACAAACCAATGTATGCTGGTTGTAACCATCAATATAGATGGCCTCAGGTCAGCAATAAAAAGAAACACAGAGAAAGTGGATCAAGAAATGAGATCCATCGATATACTGTATACAAGAAATATATTTAACTGGAAAGGAAATTCATAGACTGAAAATCAAAGGAGAGAAAACAATTGTTTCAACTGACAAAAGACCAGAAAAAAAAGCAAGAGTAACTTGCCCATCAATTACAGAGTGGATAAGAAAGATACATTATTTTCATGCAATGGAAAGCTATAAATTAGAATAATCTCAAGGCTCCTGTAGGTAAATGGACCCAACTGGAGATCATGTTCATGGGTGAAACAGTTCAAACTTATACCCATGAACTCTAGGAAAAGAAATGGAAGGAGTTAATGGGATGGGAAAGCAAAATAGTTATTGTAAGAATGATAGGAGAGGAAACCCCTGGGAGGGAAAGGTGGTAACTACTGTTAATTTCTTATTTCCTTGTCTTAAACTCATATTGTTTTCACAATTTTGTTAGGTTTGACTTTGTTCTGTCTTCTTTTGTTAGATTTTATTCTGATGGTAGGGGCAGCTATTTTGAATATAATGGGATATATTATGGTAATCTTGGTTTCTTATTATATTGCTATGAAGTCTTATAATGCTTTCATTGATTTGTTCAATTGGTTTTATTATGTATTGCTTGCTTTTATGTGTGATGGTGTGAACAGCTATTTTGAACAAAATGAGACAGTATAGTAGCCATTGCTGATTTCCTATCATCTTGCTTTGAAGGCCTATCATGCTTTTGTTCTTCTGTTTTGATCAGTTCTATCCTGTTGTGTTTTATTTGATTTTATTATGTGTGATGTTATGGACAACTTTTTTGAGGAAAGTGAGATATTATCATAGCCATTGTTCATTTCTTGTTATCTGGTTTTGAAGTTCTGTAATGCTTTCATACTTTTGAATGGTTTTACATTATTTTGTTATGCTTTCTATTATTGCATGTGAAGGTATATTCACCTATTTTAAAGAAAACAAGACATTATGGTAGCCACTGTTGATATCCTGTTGTTTTGTTGTGAAGTGCTGTGTTGCTTTCATTGTTCTGTTCTGATATGTTTGTTCTATTTTCTATTTCATTTTCTTTTCTTGTATTCTCTTTAAAATAAAAAAAAACTCATAGGGAAATCCCTCATATTTCTTAATTTGCACACTGTTATCCTACCAACAAATGCTCAGACAACCAGCCTTAGGCCTACGTAGTTAATCAAACAATACACGCATTTAGTTCATTTGTACCTCAGTTGCTATCTACTGAGCCTGCCCTGTGAACCAACCAATTGCTTATGGGTACATATGTAAGCCAGATTTTGATTCAGCTACAGGAAGGGTAAACTGTTTTCTCTCTTCCTGGGCCCTGCATAGTTTGCACAACTTACCAAAAAGGAGAACTGGCTTCTTGATGTGCTTCTCCCATACCCAGCACAGCTTCTGCTGACTCACAGGGTGGGTGAACTGGCTTCTGTCTTTCTGAATCCCTCATTGTTTGTATGATTTATTGGAAGAGTAAACTCTCTTCTTGATATGCTCCTCCCAGACTCAGCATGTCTTCTGATGACTCATGTGTAAAGCAAACTGGCTTTCCTCTTCCTGGGCCCTGCATATTTTGTGTGGCTTATTGAAAGGGCAAACTGACTTCTTGATGTGCTCCTCTCAGATCCAGCATGGCTTCTGTAGTGTATAATTTTCTTATTGAATTGAATGTATTTCTGTATACAGCATAGTATTGAATCTTATTTCTTCATCCATTCTTTTTTTTAATCCATTTCATTTTTTTTTTTATTTTTAAAGTAGTAAAATGCCACTGGACAAAATGGAACAAAGCCAGTTTAGACAGCATTGTGAAATTGGTACAGAATTCATAGCAGGTTACTGAGATAGCAGTAATAGGTACCATAGTATATCTTGTTTTATTCACAATAGTTTTTCTTTCAATTAGGTATATCAGAATTAAAGAAAATACAGAACATTATAGAATTTATCAAAATAGAATATTGAATAGAGCAATACCATTAATCAGAACAAAGCAAAACAGTCATAAAAATACTTGCCTTCAAAGAGATGGTAGAAGGAAATCCCTCTTATTTGCTGTATTGCATATAGTCAGCCTCAAAAGAGATGCTCAGATCTCTACTCCCACTTGCTAATGGGAGGGGGGCGGGGGGTCAGATGGATGTTTGAGTCTCAGCCCGCATGCCCGTAAGCTCACAGCCACTTACCATGGTGGTAAGCCAGTTGTTTAGTTTCCCAGTACCCTAAGTTCCAACATGATGCAGATCTCAGGAGATGCTGATGATTTTGGTCCTGGGGTGGCCACAGCTTGCCAGGCCACAGCCGCTTACCAGGGAGGTGAACTGGCTGCTTGGTTTCTGAGAGCCCTAATTTACAACATGTCACAGATGTCAGGAGATGCTGATGGTTCTGGCCCTGGGTTGTCTGTGGCTTGCTGGGCACAGCCTGTTCAACTATTCTTGTCAGTGTGTTTCTTTTGATTTGTGAATTGAAGCCATTTTATATTTATAATAATAACTGAAATGTATTGGCTCATCTTTAACATGCTATTTTTCCACTGTTGGTTTCCTGACTTTCCCCTTTGTTTAATGCATCGCCCTGACTTTGTTTCTGATGTTGTTCTTCAAATTGTGGTCATTTTTATCTCTATATGGCACGTTTTTCATTGTACTTTGTTGGATTGCTTTGGTAGTCATGAAATTTTTCAGTTCTTTCTTGTAGAAGTATCTTATTTTGCCATTAATTTTGAGTGATAGGTTTGCAAGGCATGTCAATCTGGATTAGAGGTTGTTTTCTTTCAGGACTTTAAATACTTCACTCTAAACTCTTTATGACTTGGGGGTTTGTGTTGAGAAGTTTCCTTTTCTTTATGTGTTCTGTGTTTTTCTCTAACCATTTTAGTATTCTGTTTTTGTGTTTAGTTTCTGAGAACTTGATTATTATATGTGAGTGTGGATTTATTTTGCTCATGGTGTTGGGAGTGCTATGTGCCTCACTTATCTCTTTGTCAGATTCTATTCTCATACTTGGGAAATTTTCAGCTATTGCTTCTGTAGATTTTTAAAAAATGAAATTTATGGTCAATCCTGCTTTTTCACTTACAGCTATCAATATGCAAAGAAGAAGAAGGAGAAGGAGAAGGAGAAGGAGAAGGAGAAGGAGAAAAGAAGAAGGACAACAACAACAAAAACCACAACATCAAGAAGGAGAAAGAAGTGGAAAGAGGAGAAAAAAGAGAAAAAGTGCAAAGAGGAGGAAGAGCTGAAGAAGGTAGAAGAAACGGAGCTGATAAGAGGATGGAGAAGAAAGGAGCCAGGGACAGCAATGCATCCATATCCATTCAGGCCACACCCCCAGGTACCTGACTCTTCTGACAAGGACCCATCTCTGAACCTGAGAATTTAAGGGGAAGTTTGAGTTTTAAACCATAACAGGAGAAAAGATAATCCCACCAGAGTTTGTTGGTTTTATTCATCTGTGCTTAGCTCAGCTTTTCCAGCATTTTTGAAATTTTACTGATTACAGCATTTTTCATCATATTCATTTTCTCATTGTTGAGAACAATAAATCTTGAGGGATATATTGTTTTATATTGTGCTAGTTATATTTTATATGACAATAATGCAAACTGTGACACAAATTTATTCTGGAAAAAAGTGATAAAAATACCATTTTCTTAACAATTTATTTTGAAAAATTCAGAGAAATCATGAAAACTTACTAAAGAAAATAATATACCAAGCGGTTGGATAACAAGATACATAAGGAAAAATATGGAAGCTTCAATAGCTTTCCTTAATGTAAACTGAGGTCTTATAATATTCCAAGGCAGTCATGT
>PVLA01018511.1:0-14361 GCA_004027455.1 Hydrochoerus hydrochaeris
AAAGGGGAGATCACTATGGATTATGTCGTGGGCCCAGTGTGATTCCATGAGTCCTGAGGAAGCAGAGGAGGAGGCCAGGAGATGGATAGAGACTCACAGTGTGAGATTCACTTGACCCTCCACCTGTAGCTGAGGATATGAGAAACCCAGAGGGTCCCTGGAGGCAGGGACTACCCTCAGGTGACAGGCAGCCCAGAAACAGGAACCCCAGTCCTCCAGCCAGTGGGAATGAACTGCTGCCAACATCCTTAATGTCCCCTAGGACCTCTGCAAGGGATGAAGCCCTGACGATGCCTGGAGTTGACCACAGGAAACCTATGTTGGAGGCCAGCGCAGATTGGTGAGGTGATAAATGTGTGCTGTTCTCAGTCACTAAGCTTGTGGTAACTGTGGGAGTGTGTGTGTGTGAGTGTGTGTGTGTATGGGTATGTGGAATGAAGCACTGCTATAACAAACACCAAAAACGAGGAACTGGCTTGGAATTGGGCAGTGGCCAGAGACTGCCCAGCAGGATACTGAGGAGCAAAACACAAAAAGTCAAGGCTAAGCTGGGCATGGGGTACTCAGGGAGGCTGCAGTAGGAAGACTGCAAATCTGAGCCCTGCCTGGGCAGCTTAGTGAGGCCCTAGCTCAAAACAAAAGAGACAAAAAGGCCCAGAGGGGTAACTCAGTGGTAGAGTGTCCTTGGGTTCAACCCCACAGTACTGTAAAAAAACAAAACAAAACAAAATAAAACAAAACACAATGTAAATTTACCTTCAGTCAATCTTTGGAAGAAATCTGAACTTTAAGAACGGTCTGAGGAGGACTTAGAAGGAAATTAAGACTATGTTTTTTGAAATCTGGAAAGAACAGAAAAGAAACCTTGATACATAGTCACAGGAAGCGTGGAGGAATTGTATTTCATAGAAGAGTGAAAAGCTGAACTTGTAAGTTATGAACTTGGATCAAAGAAGCAGAGATTCCCAAACAAACTGTCACAGGTACGACCTGGTTTTATTTCTTCTTTCTTTTTTTCTTTCTTCTTCTTCTCCTTCTTCTTCTTCTTCTTCTTCTTCTTCTTCTTCTTCTTCTTCTTCTTCTTCTTCTTCTTCTTCTTCTTCTTCTTCTTCTTCTTCTTTCTTCTTCTTCTCCTTCTCCTTCTCCTTCTCCTTCTCCTCCTCCTTCTCCTCCTCCTCCTCCTCCTCCTCCTCCTTCTTCTTCTCTGCCTCTTCTTCTTCTTTTTCCCCTCCTCTTCCTCCTCCTCCTCCTGCTTCTTCTTTGTATCATTGTCTTTCTTCTAATGTTTTTCCTTGTCTTCTTGAGACAGGGTCTCACTGTGCAGTTCAGGCTGGCCTTGAGCTCACTTTGTAGTGAATTTGCAAAAATCCTCTCGCCTCAGCCTCCCAAATGCTGGGATTACAGGCGTGAGCAACCACACCTGGTTTAACCTAGTTTCTTTTTGCTACCTAGGGACAGTGTAAGGACAGGAGATAAATCAGGGAAGAGCTGTCAGGCAAAATGAGGTCCAGACTTGTTATGGAAATTCTCAACCAGCTGTCCAGAAAAGCACTTCACTCTGAATGTTAGAGTTGATGTGATTTTAATCTAGTCTTATTTTCTTTGTGATTGATAAGGTATTTATGGAAATAACATAGTAGAAGGGTGTGATTTTCGGGACAGTGGGTTATGGAGTTGGAGCTTGCCGAAGCTACCTGCAACCTCCATGAATACTGGCCACACACAGGAGAGTCTAAGGAGGAGGCTGGCAGCCTCAGGGTATTTCATTATTTCCTGTCATTTCAACACTCAGCCTAAACTGGTGTTTCTGTCACAAGGAATTTAAAGAGACAGTACTTCCTTCTCTTCCTTTTGGCAACCAGACATTGAAGAAAATCTTTGTCAGATCATTGACTAATCTCAGAGACAGTGGAACAGAAATTTTGGTGATCACACATAACAAAGAATATACATTGCAAAATAGTATGGAAGAGCTACACACAAGTAGCCCTAGGCTTCAGTAAATGAAAGTCAGCAGCCTTTGAGAAGTGGGGAACTTGGATTTACAGAGGTGACACATGAAAATACTAACAGAAAGGTAGAAGTTTCTTAAAAAGGCAGAGAGAAAGGAATTCAGGGGCTGAAGAGTGAAATAATTGAAATGAAAAATTTTCCAGAAGGTTCAACAGCAGCTTGGAACAGGCAGAAGAAAGGAGCTGTGAACCAGAAGGTAAGATCCAGACTGAGATCAGTAAGAAACTAATGAATAAAAAGGAACGGACCGCAAAGGGCCCTGGGACCTGTCAATCAGAATAATACTCGCATTAAGGGTTTCCAGAAGCAGAGAAAAGAAAAGAGAAGAAACCTGGCACAGAAGGAAGCGATCCGGTAATCAAAGAGGAGAAAGGAGGAAGCTAAACACACGTGAATAGCAAGACGTCTTCCGGAAGTGCCAAGTGGGCACCTAACCCTGCTCTCAGAGCCTCAGCTCCGTACACGCCAGATGCCTGCTCCCTGCAGAGGAAAGGAGCACTGTGTTGTTCTGCTTCCTCCTCAGCTTTGTGTCCTCCTCAGAGAGCGATGCGGGGAGAAGAATGTAAAACTCAATCGCCAAATAATCAGTGTCTCTATGTTTACCCCTTCAGTCATCTGGTGGGGACGGACACACCCAAGAAGGGAGGAGGACTGGGACCCACGAGCATTTCCACCTGCCTCAGCTTCCTGAGTGCTGGGATTGCAGGTGTATGCTGCCATGCCTGTTTTCTTTTATTTTTTTATTATTAATTTATTTACTTATCATGGTATTAGGAATTGAATCCAGGGCTTTGCACTGAGTTACATTTCCAGAATGCTGAGATTATAAGTGCATGCCACCATCTCCTGCTAGGATCATGGGATCTTAAAGAAGGCATCTGTCTCAGGGACTTCTTCATCAAGGATGGTAGTGTGCCCTTCCACAGGCTCTGAGACTAGTTCAGGGCTGTTCACTGAAAAACCTAAGGAAGTGCTGAATGGCTAGAAGCTGATCAGTGTTAACACCAGACCCAATGTCCAAAAGAGCAAAGAATATTTTTCTCCAAGAAGTGAGCCCTAGACCTCAGCAGGTAGCCCTGACTAAAAACCTCTTTTATAGTTTTTTTCCTGCTTAAAACACAAGACTTCAGATTCATCCAAGATGCAGTGGGGCAAGGTCAGTTTTCTCCTGTGAGGACTGGGGAGGCTGTTCATTATCACTGTGGTGAGAATGGCCTGAGCCATGTTGTGGGGCAGGCATTGGAGGTATATGACATACAAGTCATGGGCCATAGCCCACTGTTCTACTACACTTGAACTGAGAAAACAAATAATGGCTAAATACCAAATGTGATAAAAGATATGAATATACATACCCCAAAAGGTCACAAAACTTCATACAGGATAAACACTAAGAGATAAACATTGAGACACATTAAAGTCAAACTGAAATTGTCAAAACTCAAAAACAAAAAATTTTGAAAGCAATAGGAGAGAAGTTACTTGTTGTTATGGTTTGTATCTGGATGGCCCCTCAAAGCCTCATGCAGTCATGCAGTGGGCTCCTAGAGTTTGTGACTGATTCATGGTCCAATGCTGGGATTAGGGATGTGAGTGCTACATCCACCCTAGGATGGGTGACCTACATACAATATAAGGGACAGAAAGAATCTTCTCTCCACTTTCCTCCCTTTCTGCTCTTTCTGCTTTTGCTTTTTTATTGCCACCATGAAGGGTTGCCCCTGTGCCATGCTGCCCTGCCTTGGAACCAGCTTGTTACACACTAAAACCTTTAAAACCTTTCCTTTCTTAATTTTGAGCATTGAGTATTTTGTCTCAACAATGAGAGAAAAGTTACTTATTATATATAGGAATTCTTTTTTTTAATTTTTAAGATTTTAAATATACTTATTATATACCTATATACAGGAATTCTTTTTTAATTTTTAAAATTTATTATAGTAAAAGATATATTGCCATCTATCCCCTCCTCAAGTATTCTATCTCTCTTAGATAGATAGAGGAATTCTAAGTAAGACTAATAGCTGATTTCAGAAACTAGGTTTGCAGGCCTGACAGCATAAGAATGACATATTTAAAATTCTGAAGAAAAAAAGTCAATCAAAACTTTTATATCTAGCAAAACCTATGGGTGCACCCCTACAATCTCTGCAGTCTGGGAGGCCAAGCCTAGCCTGTATATCTTCATGAGACCCTGTATTAAAATTACAATAGTAATAGTAATAGAAATGGTAATAAAATAAAGGGTTGGGGATATGGAGACTTGGGCTCAATTCTGAGTACCACAAAAAAACAAAATAGGCTGAGGGTGCACCTTAGTGGGAAGGTGCTTGCTTAGTATATATGAGTTCAATACTTAATACCAAAACAAAACAAATCGTAGTTTATATCCAGATGGAGGTACATATCCACAGTGCCAGCTACTTGAGAGGCTCAGTCAGAAAGATTGGTTGAATCCAGGAGTTCAAGAACAGACTGTAAAACATAGGGAAAGTATATCACAAAAAACAAAAACAAAATCCCACTAAAGAAGCTGAGGCAGGAAGATTGGCACAAATTTGAGGTCAGCTTGGACTGCAGAGTGACTTCAAGGTCAGCCTGAACTACATAGCAAGACCCTGTCTCAAAAATAACTGAATTTTAAAAAATAAGAAAATAAATAAATAAACAGTATTAGGAAACAGGACATCCACCTGCCAAAAAATGAAGGTGAGGGCTTAGTGGTAGAACAATGGCATACCATGCGCAAGGCCAGGGACTTCTACCTTATATCATATGCAAAATTAACTTGTGATGAAACAAAAGCTTACATTGAAGAACTAAATTAAATTTTAAAAGATGGTGGAGCAGTATGCAGCAAACAGCCTCTCTGAGAGTCGCCATCCAGGTGCTGTAATACAGCATCATGAGGAAGGCAAGGAGGAAGGAAGTGGGTCCCCTGGACCCAGGAAGAATCTGCAGTGTGAACTGAAGCCCACAGAGAGTAAAAAGGATAACTTCAATGAAGAAGGTGGTAGCTGGTGGTGCCTTTGCCCAGGGCTGGACTCACTGTGCTAGAGGAGCTGTTGGAACCTGGGGACACAAGGTCACAGGTCATGGTGATGGTGGTGGCTGGCAACCCCAGAGGCCTCTGCAGAGAGACGCAGCAGACCTGGAGGACTGCACTGGCTGATTTGTGAGTGCACAGGACTTAGTCCACCTGCAGGAGAGAGCAATTAACCAGGAGTCCTTTTGGAGATGGGCTGGCTGAGCTTGGAGGCCAGAACTGCTGCCAGCTTCCTCTAGAAGCTCCCAGCTGGGCTCACACCCGTGGAAATTCTTGGACTGCAGCAAGCCCAAGGAGTCTGGGTTCAGGGCAGGCCTGCTGAGAGTATCCACTGCCCCACCAAAAGCTACTGCTGGCTTGCTGAGATAGATCAGCATGATTCAGGACCCTGTCTCCACAGATTGCTTAACAGTGAAACCAGAGAGAATCCTGGAAGTGGACTGTTTGGTTTTCTTTATCTTTCTTTTTTTCTCTTTCTTCATTGTTTTTATCTATGGGAAAGTGGTTCCTAACCATTTTGTGGGTGTGGTTCTCTTCCATTCTTCCATCTCTTCCATCTCTCTTTTCCTTTAGTCTTTTGTACCAGTTTCCAAAAGTTGGTGTGACCTCCTTTGTCCTCCAACCTTACTTCTAATCTTTCTCTTCTTCCACTTCTCTATTTTCTCCTTAATCCATTTTAAATTTTAACTCCTGATGGCAAAATTAACACATTAAGAACTTATATATTGCATGTAATTCTGTGATTTGTTTTACATTTTGCTATCTAGTCACAAATCTAGTTCATACAGTTAAAAGTTGCAACTTAAGAGTTAGGTCAGTTTGTTGTTTTCTAGGCTGTGTTTGATGCTGTTGGTATCATTATAGCCAAAATTGACATAATTTTTCTAAACAGCTGTTGGGCCTGGTATACCATGATTGAGATTGAATGAGGATCACAGAAAATAATGAGGCACAGTGCCAAAGAACCAGGGACTAGGCCAAACAAGTAACAACCTCTCATCTCCAACAAACTGAAGAGGTAGGATCTTCTAACAGACTCAAAACCCAACACCAACTGCACCTGGAAGATACCTCAGAGAAGTAATCATCACTTAAGGTCCTAAACACCACCAATAAAGCAACCCACCATAGGCAACTTACAAGCATCACCCCAGGAATTAAACTTAAAAAAGAGAGAAAAGAAAATGAGAAGATATTTAAGCAAAACGCAACCCCAGGCCACCAAAGGCAAATCCAGATGGCAATAATTACAGAGGTTACAAAAATACACACCATGCTTAATGATCTTAAAGCAGACACAGACAAAAAATAGATGAGCTTAAGAAAAGTATGGAAACTCAGCATAGGAAAGAAATGGAATCCATAAAGCAGATTGAAGCAGACATCTAGAATAAAAATTCCACTGAAAGTATTCGAATTGGATTAGGCCAATTTGAGGAATCCACCAGTGAAGGCAAACAACTAGAGGGAGGGGAAAAGAGGGGGAGCCAACAACAGGAAAATCACATGACAAGGATGAGTCAATACATGTTGGTTATAACTGTCAATGTTAATGGTCTCAATTCACCAGTCAAGAGACACAGACTGGCAGAATGGACCAAAAGGCAAGATCCAATGATACACTGCATACAAAAAACACATTTAATTCTAAAAGAAATTCATAGACTGAAAGTCAAAAGATGGAAAAAATACTCCATGTGACAGGAACCCAGAGAAAAGCAAGGGGAACTATTTTATTTGCAGACAAAGTGAATTTCAAGCCAAGACTGATTAAGGGAGATAAAGAAGGTCATTACATCCTCATGAAGGGAACAATCCAAGAGGAAGAGATAACAATCATAAATCTATATGCAACAAATACCAATGCACCCAACTATATAAAATAATCACTAATGGACATGAAAAATCAAATAAGCCCTAATAATTGGGAGACCTCAATACTTCACTGTCACAAAAACACAGATCAACTGGACAAAAAAATCAATAACGAAATATTAGAACTACATCAAACTTTTGAATAAATGGATGTAGCAGATGTCTATAGAGTGTTCCATTCCACATCAGAATATACATTCTTCTCAGCTGCACATGGGACATTCTCCAAAATAGACCATATAGTGGCCATAGACCACATAGAACATGCTTAAGTAAATGCAAAGGAACTGAAATTATCCCATGCATACTATCAGACCACAGTGCAATGAAATTGGAAATCCTTGGCAAAAGAAAGCACAAGAACTTCATAAACACATGGAAATTAGCACCCTGCTGAACAACCAATGGGTCACAGATAAACTAAAGAACAAATTAGACAGTTTTTATGGTTGAATGATGACAATACAACATACCAGAATTTGTGGACACCATGAAAGTAATCTTAAGAGGGAAATTTATGGCAGTAAATACCCATGTCAGGAAAACATAGAAAGTGCATATAAAAACTGAATGGTGAACCTCAAACTTCTAGAAAAAGAAGAACAGGCTAAGCTAAAAGCTCATACCAGGGAAGAAATTATAAAGATCAGAGCAGAAATTAGTACACTGGACACTAAAAAAACAATACAAAGAATCAATGAATTAAAGCATTAGTTCTTTAAAAGTTTAAATAAAATTGACAAACTTTTAGCCAATCTTATGAAAAAGAAAAGACTGAAACTCATACAATTAGGAATTAAAAAGGGTGAAATCACAACAGACCCTGCAGAAATCCAGAAGATCATTTACACCTATTTGGAAAACTTGTATTCTAATAAGATGGAAAATATAGAAGAAATGGACAGATTCCTAGATACATATGAATTACCAAAGCTGACTCAAGAAGATATGAAATCCTAAATAAATCAATCAATGAAATCAAGATATAATTAAAAATGTATCAACAAAGAAAAGCGCAGGCCCTGATGGCTTTACTTCTGAATTCTCCTAGAAATTTACAGAAGATCTAACACCACTAATTTTCATACTCTTCAATGAAATTGAAAGGGAAGCAGTATTTCCAAATTCATGACTGGAAGCAAGCATTACCCAATACCCAAACCAGAGAAGGACCCAGGTAAGAAAGCAAGTTACAGGCCAATTTCCCTCATGAACCTTGATAAAAAATCCTCAGTAAGATACTGGCAAACAGACTGCAGCAAATTGTCAAGACTGTACACCATGATCAAGTGTGATTCATCCCAGGGATGCAGGGTGGTTCAACATACATAAATTCATAAACATAATACACCATATTAACAGAGCCAAGGACAAAAATCACATGATCATCCCAATAGATGCAGAGAAAGCATTTTGACAAAGTCTAGCATCCATTCATGTTAAAAAAAATCTTTACAGAAAATTGGAATAGATGGTCTTTATCTCAATCTGACAAAGGCCATCTATGAAAAACCAACAGCTAACATCATACTAAATGGACAATAACTGAAAGCTTTCACTCTAAAATCAGGAACAAGACGAGGATGTCCACTGTCTCTACTCCTATTCAATATAGTCCTGGAAACTTCAGGTGGAGCAATTAGACAAGAGAAAGAAATAAAATGAATAAAAATAGAAGAGGAAGAAATTAAACTATTGTTATTTGCAGATGACATGATACTCTACATTGAAGCCCCCAAACACTCCAACAAAATACTATTAAATTTAATAAGCAGATTCAGTAATGTAGCTGGATACAGTCAACACTCAAAAATCAATAGCCTTCCTGTACACTAATAACAAACTCACTGAGAGTGAAATCAGGGAAATAACACCTTTTACAGTAGCATCCAAAAAATGAAATACCTAAGAATCAATCTAACAAAGGATGTAAAAGACCTCTACACTGAAAACTACAGTACTCTGAGAAAGGAGACAGAAGAGAATATTAGAAAATGGAGAGATATCCTGGGCTCTTGGGTGGGAAGAACCAATAGAGTGAAAATGGCCATACTTCCAAAACTGTTATACAGATTCAATGCAATCCCAATCAAAATTCCAATGGCATATCTCATAGAATGAGAGAAAACAATCCTAAAATTCATCTGGAACCAGAAGAGACCTAGAATAGCAAAGGCAATCCTGGGCAACAGAGACAAGACAGGGGCACCACAAGTCCTGATTTTAAATTATACTATAAAGCTATTATGATAAAAAAAAGTGTGGTATTGGCAAAGCAAAAACAAAAACAGGCCCAAAGATCAATGGAACAAATTAGAAGATGTAGAAATAACTGCAGACACACTAAGTCTACTTATCTTTGACAAAGGTTCCAAACACATTGACTGGAAAAAAGATAGTCTCTTTAATAAATGGTGCTGAAAAACTGGCTCTACACATGCTGAAGATTAGTACTGGTCACATACCTTTCACCATACACTAAGCTAAAATCAGAATGCATCACATATCTTAATATTAAGCAGAAACATTAAATCTGCTGGAAGATAGAGTAGGTAAAACTCTTGAAGACATTGGTGTAGGCAAAGAATTTATGAACAAAACCCCAGTTTCACAGAAACTATCACAAAGAATCAACAACTGGGATCTCACTCTACTGAAACACTTTTGCACAGCAAGAGAAACCACCAACAGAGTGAAGAGGCAACCCATAACGTGGGAGAAAATGTTTGCCAGCTATTCCTCAGATAAAGGATTACTATTGAGAACATATAAACAACTCAAAAATATCAGTCCTCCCAGATTTAAAGATCCAATCCAAAAATGGACAGCTGAAATAAATACACTCTTCTCAGATGAAGAAGTACAAACAGCAAATAAATATGTGAAAAAATGTTCAACATCACTGGTCATTCGAGAGATGCAAATAAAATATTAAGGTTCCACCTCATCCCAGAAAGAATGTCTCAAGAAATGAAAACAAAGGAATGGGTAAAAAAGATGTGGTATTTTTATACAATGAAGTACTAATCAGCCATAAAGAAGGATAAACTGGAGACTTTTACAGGTAAATGGATGCAACTTGAGACCATACTCATAAGTCAAGTAAATAAGACACATGTGTGAACACTGTATTGTCTCATTAGTGTGAAAAGTTGAAAGAAACGTATGTATATGTGTATGTATGTATATGTATATAAAAATAGTAAAGATGGTTATACTAAAGAAAAAATTAAATTTAAAATTCTTAGAAGAAAACACAGCTGAAAATCCTCATAATCTTGAAGAAGTCAATGATTTCATATGACACAAAACAGATAATGAAAGAAAAATACATTCATTGGACTTCATTAAAGTAAAAAAACAAGGAATATAAATATGTACTGAAAAAATGTACAAAAAAACAAAACAAAACAAAAAAGGAAAGGAATCAAGGGATGGGGAGGGGGGAGGAAGGAAGGGGAAGGGAATGAGGGGCCGCTCAGTGCCTGCCTGGCAAGCACGAGGTCCTGAGTTCTACTCCCGCTACAAAAATAAAGCATTAAGATGTGCTATGTACATACATCAACTCCACACAAAGACTGTATTATGTGTTGTGTGCAGGTAGTAATAAACTAAAACATTAAAAAATAAAATTATGCTATAAGTTACATTGAAGAAAAACTTTTGTGTAGCAAAAGATCCTGTTTAGAACTAAAAAACAAAACAAAATAAAACAATACAAACAACCTAACCAACAAGGTAGGCGTGCATGGTGGTACAGGTCTCTAATGTCAGTGCTCTGGGAGTGTGAAGCGGGAAGATCACAAGCTTACACCCTGCCCGGGTGATTTGGTGACTTGGTGAGAGCCTGTCTCAAAATAAAAAATAAAATAAGAAAAGCCTGGCGATATAGCTCAGTGGCACAACTCACTGCCTCATAAGTGGCCCTGGGTTGGATCGACAGCACTGGAAAGAAACAGTACTGAACTGTACCTGCTATGACATGAATGGACCTTGGAGACACGATGCTGAATGAAATTAGCAGACACAAAAGGATGATTCTACCTACGTGAGGTACCTAGACTAGACCAGTTTGTAGAAACAGAAAGTAGATTAGCAGCAACTAAGATGATGGGGAGCAGGCAGAGATGCTTAATGATTCCAGGATTTCTATCTGGGGCCACGGAGAAGCTCTGGAAATAGACGGTGGGGATGGTGAATGTAATTAACGCCACTGAACTGTATACTTGAAAATAGTCACAATGGTGAATTTGGTTATGTGTTTTTCTAAAACAATAAAAGACTATGAAAAATGAATGAAATGCATACAACTGCTGAAGCGTAGGTAATCCTCGAGGCTGATCACTGTGGTAAGTGAAATGAGCCGGATATAGAAGCACAAATAATGAGTCCACTTGTGCGAGGCAGAACACGCAGTCATAAAGGTCGTCGGCAGCGGAGGCCATGGGGGCCTGGGGAGGAGAGAATGAGTCAGGGCCTAATGGGTACAGAGTTTCTCCAGAACTCTCCAGAAATAGATAGGGGAGATGGTTGTGCAATACAGTCAGCATAGCTAATGTCCCTGAACTATGCACTGATTCATAATGGTTTGTGGATATTTGAAATTTTTTTTTTTTTGTCTTTTTGAGACAGCGTCTCACTGTGCAGTTCAGGCTGGCCTTGAGCTCACTCTGTAGCCCAAGTTGGTCTTGAACTTGCAACAATCCTCCTGCCTCAGTCTCCCAAGTGCTGGGATTATACACATGCACCACCATGCTTGGGCTTTGTTTTGTTTGATATCAGGAATTGAACTCAGGACCTTGTGCTTCTTGTGCTGCTGAGTCATACCCCAGGCCCCTGGTATCTTTCTTTTTTGTACCAGGGATCGAACTCACGACCTTGCGCTTGTAATGCAGATGCCTGAGCTGCTGAGCTAAATCCCTGGCCCTGATATCTTTTTAAAAGATTTTAAATGATAGAAAAAGAAAACTAGCAAAATAAACAGATGAACGTGTCAAATAAATATTGAGCCCTCCCTGCCACAGCACAAGCCAGGGATTAGGATTTCTGGGCTGATGCAAGAGAGGGGGAGAAGCTGGGGTGCACTACATAGTGAGATCCTGTCTCAAAATTAAATTAATTTAATTTAATAAATTAAATTAAAAAGGCTGAGGATGCAGTGCACTGTAGGCCTATTTCTATAGGAACACACCCACACCCACTCACCCAAAGGAATCTCATGAAGACGTGGGCTGCAAAATTGTTTGCAAAAAGCATATTTTGACCTCATCTCATGCCATATATGAAGTAAATTCCAGAAGACCAGTGAGTCACCAAAGACTTGCCAAACAAACCATTGATTGCAATGGTACTGACCTCTTGCTTAACCTGCTTGATGTGTTTCTTCCTGGTGCAGAGGCCACCTGACCTCTCAGTAACATTTTTTTGAAACACAGGCCTGTCCCCATCACTGGCCTTCCCTTCTCACCCTAGGGTTCATGCAGTGCCTTGGGGCCAGAGGGGAGGTGGCCGGGTTCTGGGTTACCTGGGCCAGGCGTGGGGAGCCTCTAGTCATCTAGCTGACTAGATTGAGTCTGGGAGTTTGAGAACAGTGCAGGTCATCTAGTGAGATCCGTCTCAAAAAGCTAGGGGAGTTGAGAGGGGCAGGACTTGCTGAAGGACTGAGGTGGATCTGGAGAGCAAAGAGGCTGGGATAGCACCTGGGTTCTTAACCTGAGCAGTCTCACCATTTGCTGAGGGAGGGCAGAGATGAGGACTAGGGTTTTGGGAGGCCAAGGAGTTTCTCATTAGCCGTGTACGTTAGGTGGCTGGGGTGTGCAGGGAGAAGCCAAGGGGACGCTGGCTCAGGCTGTGTAGGACAGGGTGGGCGTGGGAATCTGGAACATGAAGAAAAGGTGCTCACCAGGGAGGATTTGGCCAATCACATTAGAGACAGTTGCCTGCAGAGTCAGCAACGTGGCACTGCTACTTTGACAGGTGTGTACGTGTGTGCAGAAACACTGAGCGCCTTCCCTTACCAGACTGGACATTTTTTCCCCCCTCAGTGACCTCATAACACCTAAAATACTTGGGGTTTTTTGAGACAGCAGTTCTCCTGTCTCCGCCTCCCAAGTGCTGGGATTATAGTGCACACTAGCACTTTGGGCTAGATTTTGTTTTCCTCCACTACTGGATTACTTATTTGAACTTGCAGTTGTTCTGCCTCAGCCTCTCCTGGGTTGGAATTACAGGCATATGCCCCCAGACCTGGTTTACAAGGCAGTTATAAATGAATCCTTTGTTTGTTCTTCCCATGTTCCCTGTGTAACCCTGGAGCATAGAACAGGCCCCAGGACATGGCAGGTGCTTAATAAATTTGCGATGTGAATGAATGAAAACAAAGTATGAAGCAGACAGGGGCTATTTTTCACCTTTGGAGAGGCAAAGACTTTCCAGTGAAGTGGAGGGGAAGAACGATTTGCTCTGAAGAAGCCTCAGCTTGAGGCCCTTTTCCTGAAGCCTGTCAGAATCCAGAACAACTTGCTAAGGTCGCTTTTCCCGCCAGGGTCATGAGATTTCAGTTGCTGGAGAAACCACTGGCCCCCTCTGAGGCTGGATTCCTTACGTGCTTTTCAGGAGTGGGGTTCACCATCACACCTCCCCGGGGAACTGGCTCAGGGCTCTATTGTTACAGTTCCTTTACTACTATGATTCCAGGTAACCAGCCCGTCACTGAGACAACCATTCCCCGCTCCTTCCTTATTATTACTGGAGATGGAAGCTAGGGCTTCACACACGCAGGCAGGTGCTCTACCTCTGAGGTTTGTCTCCACCCCTTCTTCCTTTGCCTCCCACCCCATCCTGACTCCCCCTTCCCCACTTCCAGCTCCTGCTCCCCGACCTCTCTCCATACTTCCTGCGCTAGAAACGGTCTGTCCCCTCCTCAGGGTCAGTCCAAGATCACCCACCTCCTCCCTCACCGCCACTCCTTACCCCTCACTTCACATGCTCTCAATGCCCCTCACCCCCACACCTATCCCATTAGTGTCCCCCCAAACCCAACTCCCCTTTCCCGCTGCCCCCTTCTGCATTTCCCAGGCACAGGACCTCCATTTCGCTCACTCCTGCGGTTTATTCACCGTCCCACACCCGAGCCAGACCCCACACTGCCCTTCCTCACTGTTCCCATTTCACCCCGAAACCCCTTACACTCAGCCCCTGCTCCAATCCCCTCCCCTCCCACCCCACCTCCGCCTCCGCCTCCCCTGGGCACCGGACACTTGCGCTTGCGCCCAGGCCATCAACCCCTGCGCCTCCCTCCCTCTCCCCCTCGGGGCTCCCTGAGTACCCCCTGGCCAGCACCCTCTGGGGTCCAGAGCTCCTGGGCGCACCCTCACACACCTCTTACCCGAGCACCCTCCATCTCCCCGCAGCCATTCAAGGGGACC
>PVLA01018512.1:0-14360 GCA_004027455.1 Hydrochoerus hydrochaeris
AAAAACTTTTACCATCACGATTTGGCTTTCAAATATCTATTTCCAGGGAAAGCAACCTGTACTTACTGGACAAATGTTTGATTCTAGCCCTTGGAAAGAAAATACTTGAATTTAATGTGAAGGCATTTAGTACAGAATGTAAATGTGAAAGAAAAAATAAAAAATCCATTGCAGTATTAGGTCAAAAGAACAGATATGCCAAATGAAAGTGCTCAGAGTAGCTAAAAGGAATAATTTCAGCAATCAATATTAGGTTAAAATATGAAATAAATGAACCAGTAAGTATACAAGGAATGATAAAAGTATGGTGAATGCTGAAATTAACATATTACATTTAAAAGTGTATTGCCATTAATCCCATTCAAAACTTCCCCCTTTCACTCCAAACTCATTCTATACTTTTTGTACCATCTCCAGAGCTGTAGAAGTCTTCTTTTATGAGTATCTTTAGCTTTGGTAGCTGGCTTATCTTCCTGAATTGATTCAAAACATTTATCTTTCCTGGCTATTTGGGACTGAGGAGGAGCCGGGAGTCACATGGTGCCAGATTTGTGAATAAAGTTGATGATGACATACCATAATGTTTTTATAACCTGCCTTTCTGTAGGACTGCATGTGGCAGCAGCATTTATCATGCTTCAATTTTATGATAGCTGGTAAACACACTCATGAGAGAAGACTTCCAGAACTGCTTCAGAAAGTGCCAAGAGCAATGGCCTAATTGTGTCTGTGTCACGGTGTTTATTCAAAAGACATTATTCACAAAATCTCTTTTACTGTATTAAAAATTTTAAATTGTAAACATTCGCTATACATTTCAATCCTCTTTCTGTACTAATGTCAATAAATGACTAAATAAAATTAAATGGGCCAAATCAACAAACTTCCCATGTAAAAAAATTTAAATCTTTTATACAGACATTATGCCCACAGGCATTGCAACTTAACTCCCACCTGCTGAGGTTACACACAACAAATAACTTCTTTCCAAACAATGCAACTAACTTTTTCAGTAGAGGACAAAGTTTTTCTAATTTTTCAGTAGAGATATCTGACAAACTCACTTTCATCCAAGTGCTGAAGGTGAACATCAATGGTTCTAAGGTATATTGACATTATGTGTCCATGATAAAATGTGTTGAAAATTACACTTTCTCCTATAATACTTGTACCCAATCGTAACCTTAGCCTCACCATAAAGATAACCTCAAATAAACCCCTAAATGTAGCATGCTACAAAGTATTTGACCAGTATTTTCCAAAATTATCAAGATTAAAAAAAAAATCCTGAAAAATTGGCACAGTCAGAAGTGCAGTAGATGTGTGATGAATTACATGAGGTAGTACCTTTGTGATTCTGGAACATAAAAAGGTTCTTAAGTAAATACTAGGAAAATCTGAATAAGGTATGAATCTTCATTACAATAATGTATCAGTATTAGTTTATTATTGGTGACAAATGTATCATACTCAACTGCAGTGTCAATAATGTGAATTGTGGATGGGATATTGCACTATCATGATAGAGTTTCTTTGAAACTCAGCCTCTTCTAATGTTTTGGATATGTTTACATTAGAAAAATCAAGATGAAGAAACAAGCACAATAAACACAGACTGTATATATTTTATGATATAAAATTATAAATATATAAATTAACTTTACTATTAGAAAAATTTGTGGCAAGATTGAAACATTGAAAACAGTTATGGCCTCTGGAGAATTAAATGGGAGAACATAGAGTTTGATACTAACTGGGAGATTTGTTTTGCTTTTTATTTTGTTTTACAATTTTATGGTTTTTTAAATTTTTTTATTTTTAAGAGAATAAAACCAAGTGAGAGAAAATAGAGTCAATTAAAACAAAAGGATGGACATAGTACATGATTTAATAACAAAATACAAGGTGATTGACATTGTTATTAATAATGTCTCTAGTTATCTTCAAAAGAATTGCCCGTATCATCAGGCATAATAAAATTGAACAAAACAGTACAGAACAAAACCAACAAAAACAAGACATTGGAGACATTATAGGATTTGAAAAGAAGATAATAGTAAAACCAGAATGGGTATCATAGTGAATCTTATTGTCTTCAAAGTAGTTGCCTATGCCCTCAGACTTGATACTATCAAACAAAACATATTCAAATAAAATCATTCAACACAAGACAGTGAAAGCAATACAGGGCTTCAAATCAAGTTAACAGGAAATCAAAAATGTTTACCATAGTATATTCTGCTATCTTTGGAATAGCTGTCCATGCCATAGACAAATGAACAGAATAAAGCCAAACTAAACAGAGCAATGAAAACAATATGGTTTCAAATCATGATATAAGATGAACAATGGCCACTGCCTTTCTTTTTTAGACAATTCCTCCCCTTACACTTTCACAGGGTGCATTGTACATTTTGCATCCCACTGACTCCTTTAGTTTTTAAATTAGGTAGGCAACTCACTATTCACCGAAATGATTCTTAACTTTTTACCCAAAAGCATTATCTCAACTTGTATCTGTTTACTACAAGAGCCTCAAGGTTTTCTTTCTTTAGAGCTGAGTAGTTTTCCATTGTATAAAAGTGTCATGGCTGTCTAACCAATCTGCAGTTAATAGGCAAGCTACCCCCACTTTTTTCTGGTTCCCTGTCACATAGAGAATTATATTCTCATCTTTGACTTTTAGTAAATAAACCCCCTTCAGGTTAATTATATTTCTTCTATAGGACATATTGATGGACCCTATCTCCTGAATCCCTCTGCCTGTGTTTCTTCTCATGGTTGAATTGAGACCATTCATATTAGTGATTATGGTCAGCCTTCTCTGCCTTATCTCTGCCATACTATTTTTCTGCCATTGTTTTTCAAATTTTCCTCTTCATTCTTGTGTCTGCCCCATTCAGTGAGCCCACTCAGACACTGTTCCTGAAACCATGGTCTTTTTTTTCTTTCTCTCTAGAGTGTCCTTCAGTATGTTTTGTAGGGTTGGTTTGGTAGTCATGAACTCCACAGTTCCTCTTTGTTGTGGAAGCATCTTGTTCCCCCATTAATTTTGAAAGATAGTTTTGCAGAGTACATCAGTCTGGGTTGGAGGTTATTTTCTTTCAGGATTTGGAACACTTCAAGCTCTTCTTGATTTGATGGTTTGTGCTGAGAAGTCTTTGTGATTCTGTGGGTTTTCCTTTATAGGTGATCTGTTTCTTTTCTCTGACAGTTTTTAATATTTTGTTCTTGTGTTTAATTTCTGGGATCTTGCTTATTATGTATGTGGTTACAGATCTATTTTGGTTATACCTGTCTGGAGTTCAGCATTCTTCATATATCTGAATATCATTTCCTTTTCCTATGCTTGGGAAGTTTTCTTTAATGTTTTCTATAAATAACCTTTGTATTTCATTGGTGTTTACTCCTGCTTCTTCACCCATGTTTTTTATTCTTCAGTTTTAGATCCTCTTGTCATCTTCTAGCCATTTTATTATTACTTCTTGGTTCCTTGTTATTTTTAAGAGATCTTTCCTTTCATGATCACTAGCTGCAAACCTGTCTTCAAGGTTTGATAGCCCATCTTTAGTTTCTTTCAAGCAGTTTTGCCAGCTTTCAGTGGAGTTTTTGATTCTCTGGTAACCTCTTTGGATCTGTTTCATGTATTCTAATTTTTTATATTCTTCATTGAAGGTTTCCCTTCCTCCCCATGCTCCTATATTGCTCCACCTGTGTCTTCTTTAGAGATGCTTAGCAATTCTTTCATTATGTTTCTTACATCTTTTTTTTACCTGTAATAGTGTTTCTGTTCTAAGTTCTTATATAGCATCATGAAATTGTTTCTTTATTTCAGTTGTTACTTCAGAAACTGCAGGTGTGCAACTCTTCATCTGTGTTTGCATCTACTGGACCAGTACTACTTGGGTTGAAGGCTAGAGACTTCCTTTCATTTCTTCCTCTTTTCACGTTCCTGGTTGCTTCTGGACAAGTGGGTAGTGGAGTCCCTGGAACTTACTGTATTGGTAAAATTACTCTGAAACATGTTGGCTACAGATTTTTTCTGTTTGCTGTTTTTCCTAGTCTGCTGGTGACTATTGGAGTGTAAGCAGTGGTGGGGCAGACAGGGAGTCTTCACATTAGTATGTGCTAGGTGGATGGGGTTATTAGGGATAGTTTTAGGGAAAACTTGGTGGTGGCTATTGGACCATGAACAGGAGCAGGACTCAGTCCAAGCAATTCCCACTAATCTGCTCCAAGATAGGAGTGGCTGAATGAAACTGGCTCCAGTTCTGGTTCTGGGTTTATCCTGCCCAACTCCAAAATGACACCCAACCAATCACCCACTCTTGCAGGAGGACTGAGTCCCCCACACTCACTGCCAGCCAGTGCAGTTCTCTGGTCTGCTGCTCTCCTCTGCCACCATGTCTCCCCACTGAGACTTTTTGGCTTGCCAGCCACCAGCTTCACTGTCACCATGAGTCTCCAGATTCCAATGGTGCTTCTCACACAGTGAGACAGGCTCCTGTAAAATTGCTGCTGGCTACCACATTCTATCTTAAGGTTTTTTTTTTCTTTTTTAAAAAATTCTCTCTGTGGCCTTCAATTCTCTCTTTAGTTTCTTCCTGGGTTGAGGGGACCCACTCTTTTCCTTCTTGTCTTCTCCAGGATGCTATATTCTAGCACCTGGGCTGTTTCTCTCAGAAAGGCTGTTTACTCTACTGCTTACTGTGCTGCCATCTTCACAGAGGTGTGAGGATGGAGTGAGTTCTTGATTCTCAGCTTGTTGTTAGTGCGCTTATTGGAGGTGCTATCTGATTTCTCTCTTCCTGGGTTCTTCACTTCATAAAATTGTCATAATTTTATACTCCTTGAAGTTTTGAACTGTAAATTTTGAATTTTAAAGCTATCTTATTTTTTTCTAAACAGAACCTCAACTGTAAAAGAAATAGCAGCACAAATCCACAAATAAGATTATAAAAGAAAAGAAAGCTTCTATACAGCAGAAGAATTGCTTTGTAGAATGAAGAAACAAATAATGGAAAAATGTTTTACCAGATATTCCTCATACAGAGGATTAATATCAAGAATATATATAGAGATTAAAAAAATTAAACCATTTAAAATTAAAAGACTGGTCTTAAAATGGGCAAGCCAAATGAACAGATGGTTCATAGAAGAAAAAGTACAAATGTTCAGCAAATATATGAAAAGGTGTTCAACATCTCTAGTCATTACAGAAGTGCAACTTAATGCTAATATTTCATCTGACATAGAAAAGAATGGAAATGATTAGAAAATCAAATAATAAGATTTGTTGGCAAGGCTTTGGTGATAAAAGAAATATAGTGCATTGCTGGTGGGAAAGAAAACAATTACAAACATTACAGAAATCAGTATGAAGATTTCTCAAAGAACTAAAGTTAGAAATTTCATATGACCCAGCTATGGCTCCACCAGTTATCTTCCTCAAAGAACCTAAAATATCATACTACAGTGGTACATGCATACCCATGTTCATAGAAGCACAATTATAGTAGCTGAATCCTGGAGGCAGCCTGTTTATCTATCAGCAGGTGAGCAAATAAAGAAAAGGCATATAACGGAATACTACTTTGCTATGAATAATGACAAATTTGAGAAGTGTGTAGGAAAATGGATACACCTGGAAATTATGTTGAGTGAAGTAAACCAGACTCATAAGCTTACATGTCACATGGTGTTTCTCATTTGAGTGAGGGAAAGTGCAAACAAAGAGCAAAGTACATTTTGGATAGAAGGGGACAAAGGGAAAGAACTCTTGCAATAAGGAGGGGGTCCAAGTTGGGTGAGGAGTGAAGAGGAGGGGAAGGGACATTAGGAGAATGAAGAGGTACCAGGCACATGAACCTAAGGACTTAAATGAGTGCAAACATGTCATCCTGTGAGGTAAGATTAAGAATATCAACGAGAATGAAAACTGGAATAGGGGAACTAAAGTTGGTAGGGTGGGAGGAGGCAAGGGAAAAAGATGTTAAAAATAAGCAAACTATAGAATATTCAGGGACCCATCCAGAGGTCTTTCCTTGAAAGGAGAGCAACTATATCCATTTTGCATAAACTTGGCCCTATCTCCATGTATTGATGTGTGCAGAGATGGCCAGGCTATTTCTTTGTGCCTTCCATGGGCTTTAAGCAATGTAAATTGGTCTGGCTTAGGAGCTGACGTGTAAGATTTGATGCAAGGATACAGGTCAGTGTTCCCTGCCCAGTGACTCCCCAAGTATATAGTTGAGCCAGGTGGGATGGAGAGTCATGCTCCATTCTTTTGGCTGAAATCCAGTCCTGAGAAAGAGGCTATGATTTCCCAGAGTAAAAGAATTATGTATCAAAACAGAAGCATCAGCCCTAAATTATTAGATACTACCTCAGCTGTGTTATGCAGATTACTCTCTCTCTCTCTCTCTCTTTCTCTCTCTCTTTCCCTGTGTGTGTGTGTGTCTGTTTCTTGCCCTCTGAAATCATAGAGGTGATCAAGTTATCTGTCACCGTCACTGTCAGTGTCGCTGTCACAGTCACTCATCCATGAGGCACTCCTCTCATGGAGAATTAAAAAAACCTACTTTGGGCTTTGGATCATGACCTTTGTTCTGGTGAACTACTGTCTTTACTGCACTTAGGACCCCTTGGATCCCCATAACTTAATTTAATTCTCTTTTCAACAAATTACTTTTTAATTTATCAGTTAGACATTTTATTTATTTGCATGGTGCTGGATAATTGAACACATGGCTTCATACCTGATAGAGAACTCTACAATTGAACTATACCTCTGACACCTTTTTTCATTAAATTATAAAATTTTCGAGGGCAAGAAGTTTTTGTTTTGGCTCATCACTGTAAATCCACTACAGTGATACATGTAAAGTAAGGTTGGGAAATGAGTATGGAATCTTTGTGTGCAGAGAGGAGGTTATTATCATAATTCAGAAATAAAACCCTGTTTAGACTAATGGCAGTGGCAATTAAAATGGGAATTGAACCCAGAGTTTGCATAAGAATATTGCTAAGGAAAAGAGCAACATTGGAGCCAGCTGAATTCTCTGTTGATAGCATTATCAAACATTTGCGTGTTATAATACAGTGGAGTATCAGGGACTGATCACTTCCCCCATCTCCTGGATGAGGGTTCAATGAAGGATAAAAGAGATAGAGGCAACAATTTAGAATGCAAGATGGTCCGGGAAGGTCAGAACTCTGGACTAAGACAAAGAGTTTCTGAACTCTTCACTCTTCATCGAATGTGCACAGCTTTTCCAGCGATGTGTAGATAGATACTGGGAACAGAGGAGTGCAGGCCACTGATGCAAGTAAGATTTAGTAAGAAACAAAGTGTTATGGCATTGATTAATGGGAAACTTGTTTTCCATGGGTTAATATTTACTACTATAGAATTTTGTGCAAAAGTGAAGGAGTCCTCAGCTGAAATGCTCTCTTCCCTTCAGAGAAGCCACAGCATCATGGGTCATTGAACCTCCCTCCACTGTGACCTGTGGCTTAGGTAATTTTGTTTCTTCATGCCAACTTCTGGCTCATCAGGAAAAGCACATAAGCCTAGGACAGACTCACACTTTTAATGAAGAAACTCAATTTATGGATTTGCAGCTCAGAGGTTTCCATCAGTGGAGTACATTGAATGTTTTCATTTTATAGTTTTTTATTTCTCCAATTCGTTACTGGACTAACACCAACTAGATGGGAACACTTGGCCCATCATTGTACCCTCAGGATTGAAATACTCCCTCACTGAACCAGTGTAGCCAAATGGCCATGCTTCCAAAACTGTTACACAATTTAACACAATTCCAATCAAAATACCAATAGCATTCTTCACGGAGAATACAATCCTATAATTCATATGGAATCAGGAGAGACCTAGAATAGAAAAATAAATTCCAGGCAACTAGTGGAAGATAGGAGTCATTGCAATCCCAACATTAAAATTATACTATAAGCCACAGTGATAAAAACAGCATGGTAAGCTGGATATGGCTGTGCACACCTGTAATTCCAGCATTTAGGAGGCTGAGACAGAAGGATTGCTGGTAGTTTGAGGCAAGCATGGGCTAGTGAGTTCAAGGCCAGCCTGAACCACATAGTAAGACCCTGTCTCAAAAACAAAAACAAAAGCAAAAGCAAAAACAGCCAAGTATTAATAAAAGCAAAACAAAATCAGATTTGTGGATCAATGGAACAGAATGGAGGACACAGAAACAACTCAGACACATTAAACTACTTTATCTGTGACAAAGGCTGTTAAACATGTTCACTAGAGAAAAAAATAGCCTCTTTAACAAAGAGTACAGGTTTATCCTTGTTTATGGCTGGGTTCAATGAAAAGAAAGGATTGTGCTGATACTGTTTGGATAATTTTTTAAACTCATCCTGCACTCTGTTATCCTTGAAGATAGCAACATGCAATGTGTTAACTCTTGTTTTTCTATTATTGTATTGTTATGGAATTTTAAAAATTTTTGCCCATAAAATAAAAAAATTAAAATCTAGCTAAAAACAAAACTGTAAAAAAAAAAAAAAAACAAAGGCCCAGGGAAAACTGGCTATCTACATGCAGAAAATTGAATCTACCTCTCACCAGGTACTAAACTAAAATAAAAATGGAATGAAGATCTAAACATTAGAGATAGAAACACGTCATCTTCTGGTAGACAAAATAGGTTAAACTCTAGAAGACACAGTTATAGGCAAAGACTTTAAACAGAATGCCAGCTGCACAAGAAACAATACCAATAATCAACAAATGAGATCATATAAAATTTTAAAAATCTGCATAACAAAGGAAACCATTGACAGAGTAAAGAAAATATCTTCAGAATGAGAATTTTTTGCTAGCTACTCCTCAAACAAAGAACTGATATCTAAATTACATAAAGAACTGAAAAAAAATAGACCTCTCCCTCCCAAATTAATGGTCCAATAAAAATGGATTTCTGAAATTAATCAACACTTCTCAGAAGAATAAGTAAAAATGGCCATTAAATATGTGTAAAAATATTCAACATACCTGGCCATTTGAGAAATTCAAATTATAACAACACTGAAATTCCCTCTCATGCCAGATAGATTGGCTATTTAAGTAAATGGAACAATAACTAATGCTAGAGAGGCAAGTTGTAGGGGAGGCTTTCTTCATTGTTGGTGGGAGTGTAGACTGGCACACTCAGTATGGATCAGTACGGTGATTCCTCAGAAGGCTAAAAAGATGAATTCCATTTGACTCAGGTATTCTCCTTCTAGGCATCTTCTCAAAAGAGTAAAGACATCATATTACGGTGGCACATGATGGCTGTGTGGATAGCAGCACAATTCATAATAACTAAATTTTGGAGGCAGATACGTCAAACAACAGATAAGTGTGAAAATAAGATGTGGTATTTTCACACAGTGGAATATTACTCTGCCAAAAAGAAGGATAAATTTGAGTCACTTGTAGGAAAATGGATTCACCCTGAGACCATATTTTAAGTGAAGTAAATCAGACACACAAGTTTAAGTATCACATGGTTTGTTTTATAAAGAAACCAAATTATAACTGAAGTGAAAAATAAAAATAGGTAAGAAGAACTAAGGAAATATCTTTCTGAAGTGGGAAGGAGACCAAGGGATGGTGGGGGTGAAGGAGAGGATTAAAAAAAGAATTAAAATGTGTTATGTACCAACCCTTATGAGGAATGAAATCATTATGTACCACTAATGTGTACTAATAAAAAATATAAATAGAGAAAAAATTTTGAAAATACACTAAAAACAAAAAAGAGATACAACATGATGCAATAAAGAAAATAAATAAGTAAAATCAGAGTCTCATGGAGGTAAAAACATAATGGAGAAAATGTCTCAGTTTGGTGGTTGAAGAATGAGTCACTGTGTTTTATTCTGAGTGTCCCCAGGTTCAGAATGTCATCATGTAGACACGTCACACAAGGGTTGGGAGTTGCCTTGGTGGCTCCATGTGACTCTCAGCTAACCAGCTTCTGATGACCATTCTTGATCCATGTGTTAATTGATTCATAGCTAAATCATTCATATATATTCCACATATATCATAATCATGTAAACTGCATACAGTTTTGCTGTAGAGTAGGTGTTTAAAACTTTTGGGTGATTTATTTATCACAATGTATGTGCACAAACCTCTACCAACAAAACATGCTTATCAGTAGAGTGATAATGTGGTAATTTGTGCAACAGCTAAAAGAGATTTTTGAATTAAAAAAAAAACGACTAGCAGTAAATGAACACTATTGTAGAACACTGCTTATGAATTTTAAACATTATTTGCTTTGTCACACTTATTAAGGAAATACAGCATCCATAAAAATTTATTTACTATGTTACAGTTTGGGAGCACATTTAGGTATATACTTTATTGCTTATCCAAGTTGAAATGCCTTAGAACAGGCCTATCTAACTTGTGAATTGCTTGTATTGGATGGGAACAAAATTTGTTTTTTGGTGCAAATAAACTACCAATATATTAATGTATGTTAATAACAAAACTTCCTCTAAATTTTTTTGTTGTAAAATTAAATAAAAAAGAAAAAAAAAGAAAAGGAAAAAAAATCAAAAAGATCACCAGGTCAAATTGTACATGAAAGTAGAGAAAGTTATAAACCTGAAATACTTAAGTGAGAGGTCACTGATAAAAATAATGATTTTGGAATCAGTCATTTATTTCAATTTTTATTGATTATGAGTGCTAGACAAGCAATATGAACATAAATGAGAGGCCATCCTTGCCTACAGTTGATAGATATGCATGTAAAAGATAATTACACTGTGTTACATTTAATTTTTTTAGGCCTGAGAAAGACAAGTGAACTCGGCTCTGACTAGGGGTATTGGAGGCTTTCTAGAAGAATAATATTGCAATCATATTTCCAGGAATGAAATCAGAGTTGAACCTCTCCAAGGTAAGTAGAAGTTAACATGCTAGGGGAGAAGATAGGGAAAGGGAAGTATTTTGGTCAGAAAACATATAATGCTACAAAGTAAATAACTAATGTCCTTTACTGTATAGGTACTCTGTGCCCAGTGTCTTTCTCATTCAGAGAGTAAAAGTTACTTTTTAACATCCCTCCCCCAAAAGGCTCACATACATCAGATCATCTCCACATTATGTTTTGTTGTTGTTTCTTCTCTACTCCTCCTGTCACTCTTCTAAGGGTTAATTTCATCTCCATGTTAATTTTTCTGTTGTTTCTTACTTAACTCATTTCCACCATCTCCTTCTATCTTTTAGAAAAGACATATCCCATAATTTAAAATACATGGTATTTTGGGTTCAGACCTACATTAAAATAGCTTTGACACTCCACTACTTATGGTTTAAGAAATTTACTGATACTTTCCTATTAATTGTATGATGTACAATTAATATATTGAGACTTTATTTAAAATATTTAATCCATATTTGTCTCTCAATAAACATTAGCTATTTAACTTACCCTGATCCTGGAATTTATCCTAATTCCCTAGATTTTTTATGGTATAATTATAGCTAACTAACTTGAAAATTCTGTGTAACTTATTCTCACTGCTACTTGCAGGAAATACTAAAGGATCAGAAAGATCACTGGGCTCCACAAGTGGAAGTCATTGGTGTACATTAGTCATATTGTTATGTGAAATAGCACGCAATCTCATTTCATTGAACATACGTGTATTATGCAAAAATTATTATTACAAATCAGGAAATGGAAGGATAGACTAATTATATTTACTTGCATAATTAGTATCAAACACAGGATTTGAACTCATGGTTTGACTCTAAATTGTTAAGGGAATAAAAAATAACTATGTTTAAAGAAACTAAAAATGCAGTGCAAAAGGAGAAATGAAATAGCTCAGCATGACCATAGTTGAATGGATAAGTGAATGTCAGGAATAGAAATTGGAAAGGTAAACTAGAATTTAGTGAGTCAATATGACATGCTAAGAAAATTAATTTTATTCTGAAGGTGAGTGTGAATCAAAAGGATTTAAGCATGATAATGATAAATTGCAGCATGTGTATTTAAAAGTACCCTGAGAAGGAGAAGGAGAGTGATTGGAGAGGAATACTGTAAGTCTACAACATGATTGGTGTTAGGAGCCAAATAATAAAGTTCTAGCACTAATCTCTGGAAATATCAAGTTGTTGCCTATGTTTCACCTCTAGGAGGTGATGTGTTGAAACTATAGAAAGGGACATGATATCTAGGAGAGAGTAGACAGGAGGAGAGAAGAAGGGTGCAGGTGACTGAAATTCTAGGACAAGAATCATTTAAAAGGACTTTGAAAATAAAAAATCAATAGATATCAAGAGAATTTGGTTACTGAAAACAAGACGGTAAAAGTTTCAAGAGCAGTACTCCATCAAGCATCCAAGAAAACCTGAAGAACATTTCATTTTCCCAAGGCTTCCTCTAGTCCAAGAATTAGTGCCACCTAGATCACTTGGCTCTGTTTTTACTTCTGCTCCCAAGGGCCTGATCCCTCCAGATTGCTATTTCCAGATTCATGGTCTCTGAGAGCCAGAAAGGACCCTGAAGGTCCTATGGGTCTCTGGTAAGAGAAGTTTATTGTCTTACCTTCCAATGTAGTACACTTGGGCTGGGCTGTGCCATCACTAACTTCAGTCCCCAGTGTCATCTGCCCCTGGGATTACAGGCTAACCAACCTATTAATGTGCAGTCAGTGGCCGTGACCTCATTAAAAAGTTGTTAATGAAACAGTCTACTGTTGAGAAAGCACCAGTGCCTGAGGCTCCCAGTGGACTATTCTGGTCTTGAAGGAAGAGCTTAGGTTAACAGAAAGGGTGAGATTTGCAGAGACAGCATAATGACCCAGACGGCAGAGCCAAGTCTCCAGATGCTCTCATCTTGGCAAGGAGCCACTTTGGAAGCTCAACGTTGCCTACCAGCTCCCTGCTGGCACACAGGAGTAGCAGTCATGATTTGTGTGGTCTGAGCTATCAGCTTTGCTTAGTTCATACTTTTCAAACTCACTGTAATAGAAGATTTCACCTTCTAAATTTCAGAGATATTTGTGTTGTTTTGAATTTGTGACACAAACCATTGTGTAGCCTTTTGATTGGTTTCCCTTCTGCTGCTTGTGCCCCCTTGTCACCCATTCCCACACTGGTTACAGAGAAAGTTTTCCAGTGTACAACTGATTGTTACTTCATGCTTAAAAGCTTTAAATAGAAATACCGTGTAGTGAAATACCTGATTGTAGCATATAAGGCTCTTCATATTTTACTCCTATGTACTTTTCTAACCTTATCTCTCTCAAAGCTTTTCAGCGATTATTATTTCAGTCATTATTTCTATTAATATCATCACCATTATTATGATTATCCCCATGGATATTTATATAGTGCTTCTTAAGTATCCTTTAGTGCATTTAAACTGCACAATAATGAAATGCAATTAATGTTCTGATTCTTCCTATTTTATAAATAGTGCTTAGGCAAGCTAGCTATGTAACTTGTTCCCTGTCCACTGTCATGTAAAATATTCAGAAGAATATTTTCTGAGCTTTGTAGCTCAGATATTTGACTTCAGAGTTTATATTCTTCTTTAATTACACTGTGTATCTTGAAGACATATGCCTTTGCACAGTTGAACTGTTTTAGAATGCATGTCTTACATGCAACCCTAAGTCTTGGCTCCTATTCCTTCTTATAATTCTTGTTGTGCTGCTATTTCTAATCATTTTACATTAGGCCCTATGGCCTTAATGTTTACCTGTCTGTCTCTGCCTGGACTCAAGTGTTCTAGCATTTGAACATTAAGCATTAACTTGGGTTTTAAAACTTACTGTGGTTTTACTGTATTTTCTTAATATATATTTATTTAAACACACAATACTATATTCCTTCTGAGAAACTGTAAAATGAATCATTGCCATATCTTACTCATTCTATTATGTTTTTATTTTCACATGTGCTCACCCACCTTCTCTTCCCATTTCAATAAAAGGAACCTATATTAACCTACATGCTTATGTCAGAAATATGGGTATAATCTGACACTTATCAACACTAACTCATTATGCATTTTCACTTGTTGGAGTGCTAAAGCCTGCTATACTTAGCTCACTATATCTTTACACTTTTACACTTACACTTACACTTAATTATCTGTGCAGTAGATATATTGAGCTTTTAAAATATCCTTTGCTCCAAGTGCTTCATAGCCATCAGTTTTATTCAGATTGAAATCCACCTTCTATAAGTTGCCAAAATCATATGATCTCTGCATGCCTCTATAATCAGGTTTTACATGTTTTATCAACTATAAGATTTCAATAAAATACATTTTTATGGTATTAGTATCAGG
>PVLA01018513.1:0-14361 GCA_004027455.1 Hydrochoerus hydrochaeris
TCGCCTTGCAGCGTCCGCACCGCCGTCTTGGGTTCCTGATGGGCTCACCCCATGCTGCTTTGAAATTGCTCTACAGGTCTTACAGTCTCTTAACACATATGTAACTTATTTATGAAATTGAGGGTGCTCTTCAATATAATCTGCCCAGGAGCGAGTCCTGACATGTGCAGAGTGTGCATCCCTCAGTCAGGATGCATCCTCTCCACCTGGGCCTTGGCTGTGCCTCCGGGCTGTGCCCATGCTCCTGCCGCGCAGCCCTGGCCCGGCCCGTGCCCAGCGCGCCGGAGGCCCTCAGTGGCCCCCACTGCGAGAACAGGCCGGCCTGGTTTCCCTGGGCGCCCCATGAGCTGCTGACTGCGGCTCCTAGTCAGGGTGACACAGGGGAAGGAAACTTCCTGCCTACTAGATGTGCCGCAGGAGTTTGCCTTCTAAAATGGAAGAATGAATTTTAGGAGCAACAGAGGTTAAGAGCAGAATATATTTATTGAGAGAAAGAAAGCTTCTATTTGAGAGACAGAAGTCCTGAGCGGGTTGCTGAGGACCCTACTTTTCCAGGAATTTTTATAGAGCAAAAGTGCAAGGGGAGATGGGTCCAAGGTGGGGGCAACAGGAACTTGCAAGGTAGGTGGGCATGAGGTGGGTCACAACTATGTTCAGCCAATAGGATTATGTGTATAATTGCTTAGGTAAAATTTATTAAATTGGGAATCAATCAGGAAGTCACATAGCAAGTGCGGATGAATACGGAATAGGGTCTTTGCTGGTAAGGGGTTGGATTAGTGGCTCCTTCTGGCTTCCTTGAGGTGATATCTATTTAGAATATCAATCCTTGATGTTTAGGATGTGACTGCATTTGTTTTGTCTTTTGTCTTGAGATCTGGCCCATAGTGGGAGGTGCCTGTCTCTTCCAAGGTCACAAGGTATCTGAACTTCTGCACTGGCTCCTTTGAGGGCCCAGACCTATCTGAGTGTCTATAATATTTCTAATTAAATCAGGGGGCATCAGGTTCTATGGTCTGAGAAGTGTCCCAGCTGCTAGGGCCATGCCGGATGCTCAGGACAGGACCTGTGCTTGAGTGCCCTCCAAGTCAGACACCTGTCACATCCCGAGTTGGCTGCAGGCTGGAGCTGTACAGCTTTGCTCTCTAGGAAACAGTGGACGAAGACAGCTGAACCTGGAAACAGCAGGTGGAGGAACAGGCAGGACAGAGCCTGGCAGGCTGAGGAGGAGCTGGGGCTGGGGACTGAGGGCTGTGCTGCTGCTGTGAGTGGATCCTGTTTTGTTTCTAATTTGGTTAGTGAAGAAGGCGATTTGCAGCAAAGGACCCCTACCCGCCGAAAGCAGAACTGGGCCAGCTGGTGTGGGCTGCCAGGTTCAGGATGTAACACTGAGCTATTCATTCCTAAGTCGGTTTCCTTGGTGAAGATTCACTCCTGAACTGCTGTTCACCTCTAACCATTCACTCGCTCTGGTTCTGGTTTCTGTTTGTCTTGTTTCGGTTCCTGCTGTTTTTGTTGGCATTAAGGACAGTTTCCATTGCAGTCTGGTGGCTCAGTAATAAAAAGTTATGCATTGGTTGGGTGCTGGGTGAAAGGTACTCATATTGATTCTCATTCTTCCTGGCTCACTACCTGTGCTCCAAGATAGCCATGGAATTACATGTGTAATGAAAATGCCAGTGGTGCAGGGACACCATTCAGGAACATAGTAACCCAGTTAGCCAATGCCTATAAGCCTGCTGTTTGGTCAACAGCAAGTATTTTTTTCCCACAAAAGAAAGTAATGGGATTAATTTAGCATTTCCTAGTGGGTGTTGTCTATTTAAACATAAATGTCTGTAGAGATTGATTGTACATAAAACTATTAAGCAGAGTATTTGGGGGGAATTTTATTATGATGAGAAAAATCATAACACACACACAAATCAGGCTGTGTCTGATGACATACAGGAAACCAAGGCATGTTCCTGTGAATAGCACTTAGAAAGTAGCTTTAATGAAAACCAATCACTTCTGTATTTTCCACTAAAGAAACCAGGATCAGCAAACCTCTCAGCACTGGTAGTAAATATGGCGTGATTGTAGTTAACCTCAGATGATTCTCTGAGTTTTGCTCCTACTGGATTCTCTTCATGCGTGACTCTGCATGACAGTCTCCAAGCTTGTGTCAAGATTCAGATTGCTACATTTTGGTCACTTAGCAACTAAACAAAACAAACCTTAAATCACATCCTGAGGACTGGAGGAACATGGAGCCCTTGGTTTACAATGACCTTGTGCCTGAAACTCACCCGAGCCAACCGTGCACTCACACACCTGGCTCTGCACCCTGGGCTGAGCCACGTGGTGCTCCTTAGAGTTGGGTGCTGCCCTCTGTGCTGGGGCTGCTGGAAGCAGCATCTTGCACTGCAGAGAACACTGTGCCACACATGAGCGGCCTGGGCAAAGGGCACAACCCAAAGTATATATATATATTTTAGTACATGTTTGCAGAATGTCATGATTACAGCTATGTGGGTAGCTGGTACATGTGGGTAACACATCTGAATTCTTCTTTTATTCCCTCCCCTCCCCCTCCCTCCTTGCTCTTTCCAACTCTGGGTTTCCTTCCCACTTATAAAAGCTCTGTTTTCATAATTTTCCCCTTCAATTCTTTTTTCCCCATCTCCTTTCCCTCCCATTCCTCCCCTCTCCTTTCATCTTTTGTTTCTCCATTTGAAAGGATTCTCTACTTCCTCTTTGTCTATTTCTCTTTTGCTCTATGTATCTATATTTTTATTAAGGAAAACCATGTAATATTCATGCTTGTGTGTCTTATTTATTTCACTTAACATTATAGTCTTAAAGTGCATAATCATACCAATGCCTCAAGTATATCCTTCTTTATGGCAGAGCTGTAGTCTGCTGTGTATAAATACATCTCCTTTATCTGTTGTATAGCTTAGAGCTTGTCCAGGGTTCATGGATGAATTCACCTGGTCTACAGGAAATACACTGGGTACTCACAACAGCGATTTCTTTTCATGTGGGTATCTCTTCCTTTGTGCTTCTAATAAATCTCCCAAATAAATAAAAATGAGTATTTAGGGTTCACGGTGTTGACTGGGGACATGGGGGAAACATGGATGGTTTCAACACAGAGCCCAGGTCCACCAGCCTTTGTGAGGAGCACCTGGCTCACTGAGCCTGCAAGAGCAAACAGAATCACTGAGATGACACCCAGGATCTGGAAGCAGAAATATTTTACTTTGATGGGCACTGATTCCCAAAATATCAGGCCCTGATCTTTGGTGGTCTAGAGCTTATATGGGATAAATAAACAGGAAGTACAGAGGCAGAATGACTTGTCAGTTGGGGATTGGTTTATGCAATGTGCATCATAGTGACTGGCCATGTATCACAGTGACCAGCTGTTTTTAAGAGACAGAAGCAACTGGAACTGGAATGGGAACTATTATCTGAGCAAGTAAGCAGCTGAAGTATATTGGCTGGGGGTGATCTTCTGTTAGACCTCCTTCCTGGTTTAGTTTCCCTGGCAAACCTTTGCTGGGCATATTACATGTGATCTTCTGGAACAAAACCCAAACAGAAGCAGTAACATTAGGGCTGCCAGTGATCTTAGGATGGGCCATAGCCAAGCTCCTCAAAGTTTTCTTATTACAGTTTTTCCCCTAAATTGTTTTTAGGAAGAGACATAATTTAGGCCTGTCTGTTTGTAACATTACTCTGGCAAGGTAGTGAGGGAGTTAATCTGATCTAGGATAGTGTCCAGTATGTCTGATGGATTGTTCTATACTCTTTGGGCAACCATTCATAGAGTTTAGGGCAAAAAGCACAACTAGCGAGGGGGCGGGGAAGCAAGGACTGGGTAAACAGCCTGCAAAGATGCAAGAATAAAGGGGAACCTCTGGGAGGCTGAGTCCAAGTCAGTTGTGAAGAGGGGCTGGCCGACAGGAGCCAAGTCAAAGAGAGATGAAGGCATTTAGATCCAGGCATGTGTACCAGCAGGTTGTGGGTGGCAGAAGATTGAGGCAATGGAGGGCAACTGCTGTGGCATTGGCAGCTTGGAGATCTTGAACTGGATTTACAGGCAGAGTTCTTATTTATTTATTTATTTATTTATTTATTTTAGTGGCTGTAGTTCTTACTCATAGTTGGAGGGTATGGTCATCTATCAGACTGGATTTTCTTACAGACATCAGGTGCTTTGGCTTGGTGTCCAGTGAGTGATTGTGACCAAAGGTCTGCAGGGCAGGCCTCAGGAGGTGTGGCTCCAGAACTTTGCCTCTCCTTTTTGATCACTTTGAGAAGTGTTTGACTGGGTTGTTTCTAGGCAAGGCAACCTTTGGAAAGGCTATGATCCAACTCATCTGTAAGGGCTGAAAGCCCAATTTTCCTCAGTCAAAATGTGGGATTCAGAAGGAATTGCTGACAGCCTTCCCAGATGGTCATTAGATGATGCCATCTGACCAGGACAGGAAGCAGAAAGCCCTGGAGGGAGGGTCTGTGTGGCTGAATGCAGGCAATGGCTAGCTGGAATCGGTTCCATTAGGGAGTGAAGATGAGTCGGGAGTAGGGAGTGAAGCTACAGGTGTTGGCAGCAATTGTGGCAGCCAGCCAATGAAGTACTAAGGGGGAATTCTCAGAAAATGGGCCATTTTATCTTTTTCTTTGAGATACAGGGACAATTTGGTTTCATTTTCAACTTCATTTTTACAAGCCCTGTTTCCTGCAGTCAGGGACTGTGGATTTTGACTAATTAATTTCTGTATCTGACTTACTGTGTGTGTTCTGTAGCCTTGACTGATGGTATAGTAGACATAGAGTGGGTGCCCCTCAGAGAGAGACAACTCAGGTACCTGCCTGGCTGTACTCTTTGTGGGCACTTAGGTACAACTTTTCTAAGGAAGGTGTGAGGCTTCTCTTATGCCATATGTCAGTCACTACCGAACTGCAGGTGAGGGCCCAATTAGCCACGAAAACCAGTTCTTCCCAGTCTTGGTGCACAGAAAGAGCAGCCTATTGCTTGTGCTATCTGTGCCACTCACACACATTCATTCAGAAGGCACTCAAAGATTAAACATTCCAACCTCCTTCCCTTGAGGGTGGCCTTAACTAACAAGAGTTGATCAAACTGAGCAGGACTGACAGACAAACTGGTGTGCCCTGGGGTGGGGGGGTAGGTCTGAACGGAATCAGGCAGGCAGGCAGGTGGACAGACAGACAGACAGACAGACAGATTGCATCCTCCTCCCTTTGGGGTCCAATGTGAGCTGCTTGAGTGAGGAACCAGGAATTCTGCTCCAGAGCTCTGACGGGACTCAGAAGTCTCAGGTGTACTTGCTCATTGGGATGTGGAGAGGTCATCGCTTTGTCCTTGAGGGCCACAACCAGTGACCAAAGAGGTCAGTATAGTTAGTTTTCCCCATCAGTGCACTGGATACAGTGGCAAACAGAAACACTGAAATGACATCCAGGGTTTGGAGACAGATTTATTTTACTTTGATGGGCATGGATTGGGGTCATCCAAAATATCAAGCCCTCATGTCTGGTGGTCTAGAGTTTATATGGGATAAGCAAGCAGGAAGTACAGAGGCAGAATGGCCTGTAAGTTGGGGATTGGTTTATACGGTGTGCAGCATAGTGACCAGCTATGGATCATGGTGACCAGATGTTTATAAGAGACAGAAGCAAGCAGAACTGGAATAGGAACTATTATCCGGGCAGCTAAGAAACTGAAGTCTACTGGCTGCATCTACTTGTTAGTTATGGCATCTTTACAAAACAGTGGCTTTAAATCTTTTTAAGTAGTAGACTCTCCTCTTCCTCCTTTGAGCATCTGCAGATGGAGCCACACCTCCTGAGGCCTGCCCTGCAGGCCTTGGTCACAGTCACTCAGTGGACACCAAGCCAGACATCTGCTGTACGTGTGGCCTTCAGGTGCTCTCCAGCACTGAGCTGATTACACCTTTCATCTGCTAACGCAGGCGCAGTCTAAGCACTGACAGGAATGACATGGCCTCTGTTGGGATGAGGAAGTAGAGTGATCTGTGTGGTGGCATGTAATCCAAGTTAAATGTGACAATTTGATATCATGATCTGCATTAGCCACTTAAAAATTCAGTACTACAGTTGTTGGGTGATATTGCACAAGTAGTAGGTCCACTTTATGGAACTACTCTGAAATATGACTTTTAAATTGTTTAATGTAAAATATCTTTTTTACTCCTATTTTGGCCAAATGCTACATTTTAAAAAGCATGGGTGCTTGAGCATGGTGGTGCACACCTTGTAATTCCAGCACTCAGGAGACTGAGAGTTTCAGCCCAGCCTGGGCTACAAAGTGAGTTTAAGGCTAACCTGAACTAAATAGCAAGATCTTGTCTCTAAAAACAACACCAACAAAAAGGGCTACATACTCTTGGCAGGGCAGATATTCTGGGGTGCAGAATATATGTAAGGTCCTCTGTAATATATGAAGATAAAAACATATTTCTCCACCAATAACCTGAGGAACTTGCTCCTAAAAATAACTCCAGAAGCAATCTTAGCAAAAGGAAGTAAATTCAGACTGGAATTAATAATTTTATTAACTAGATCTTAAGCAACCCAATTATATTTGCTTAACTGATTTCTTACGATAAGCTGACTAGAGACCACTAATGTTCATTACATACCCAGTTAGAGTCCACGTCTCCTGCATCCTCCACTGGGCCAGTGGACCCTCTGCTGGTAGGGTTGAAGGGGACCTGAAGCCACCACACAGAATCAGTGGGTGAGCTTGCTGGTCACTCATACCGAAGGCCCTCGAGAGTGCCATGGCAATGCCGTGCTTGGGGCTGGGCACAGGGCCACTGTGTGGCCAGGACTCTGTCCTCACATGGGGAGAGTGGGGCTCCTGCTGCGCACTGGAGGACAAGTGAGGGGAGGAGAAGAACTGGAAACTGAAGAAGCAGACTTCTGTCTCAGAGAAGAGGAGGGAGAGAGAAAATAGTTCCCAGTTTGGAAAATAGCATCTTAGCTCAGTGGAAGAAAATATGAAATTGTATATACAGGCAAAAATCTAATGGCTTTGGTAAAGAAAGACCTCTGGTCAGCCAGCCAGGACATGCACATTGGCCTGACAATGGACAGTGGATCCATCTATTAATATGGGGTGGACTCCATATCAAGGAGAAAGAACAAAATTATATCTGCACCTGTGTGTTGGATGCTTATCCTACATTATGAGCTGAGGTCAAAGATGCATAGGCATAAATTACTTTCCTATAAGAAGGGAAACGTAACTTGCATATTGTGGTTGCTCCCATTTGTCTCCTGAAAATTTATTTCAAACACCCTCCTCAACTGGATATTTTGTTTTTTCCCCTAATCTTCATCTATTACAAGTAATGTGGAGTAGTGACAACTAGCTGAAAATAAGTTGATTAAAAAAAAAAACCACTACAATTTCTGGAAAAAAAAAAAAAAAGGAAAGCCCTCCCAAAATTCGGGATTCATAAAGTGTTATAAAGCAACCTCATTCTACAACTAAATTATCAAACTCAACAGTGGTGACGGGGGATATTCATTTCTGACCAGATTATAGTGCTGACTGACTTATATTTGTTCAATTTGTGCAGTTAAATTGCTTTCGACAAGTTGTTGTGGCCTAAATCACCAGCAGAGAGACAGATAGGCCCAGAGCATCGCGCTGTGAAGGCTTCTACCAGGTGCTGAATGGCGGAGACAGAAGGTCTTCAAGGGAACCTCGGAGCAGGGCTTGAAGGAGCGGCTGTGCCACCTAAGCCCAGAGTGACTGCAGAACTGAGGCCCACAACATCTTTTCTTTAGTTTTTTTTTTTTTTTTGCTACTGAGTCCCAGGCTGGGTGACTGCTATTTAACAGAGTCAGTGTCTCTGAAACATGCAGGCTCTCTCTTTGGAGCAGTCATTCGGCTCTCATTGTAGCTGTGCTCCACGGAGGAGAAGACGAAACCAGGCTGGTGTATCTGGCTTGGCAGACAGAGGCTTAGCTCAGGGCCACCATCGGTCACATGCACATGTGGAGTTAGGGTCAGCTGATATTCAAGGCAGGGTGGCAAAGAGTCATTGGTGTCTGAAATGATGGAGTTAGGGCTGTGTCTTCCACAGATTTCATTTTAGGTGTATCTGTCCTGCTCCAAGACCAAGGACAGTTTCCTTCTCTGAAACCTGTCCTCTGAGCACACTGCTTACTCTCTGTGATGAACTTCGCAGGCGGTGGGATCAATTCTCACTAGCATGCTCCTTGCTGAGATCTGAAGGACCCAATCCACAGGTTCCTGCAGCTGAGGACTGGAGCCTTATTATTTGATGGGGACCTTGAGCTACACAGAGGTTTCCAGTGGTGGCCAATGAGTGGCCATGGACACTTCCCAGATGTCTACCTGTGTCCCCTCATCTGCTTCCCAGTCTTGCTCACTTGGCTGTGGTAGGCTTGGCCAGTGGGGGGGTGGGGGAGGCATGGGCAGGAGCCGGAAGGAAGGCAAGGGGCTGGGAGGGGCCAGGCCTTTCTGTACTTCCTGCTACAGCCCCTCCTGGACTGGAGCCCTGGGCAGATCCCCTGGCCTCGCTGGTCCCAGCTTCCTCCTTGTGCATCCGGCTCCTGCTACACTCCATCTCTTGTCTCTGGTGCCACTGTGTCAGCTGGTTTTCTTCCTGCTCTTCTGACAGCATCTCGTCCATGTGGCTTCTCAGCTCTGCCGTCTCCAGTTAACCGATTCTGTCGCCAAGCTCCTGGCTGAGACCAGTGGTGCCTGACCCTGGGCTGACCCAGCGCTGTAATAGTTGCAGAGACTCCAAAGAACACTGGAGGAGCTTCTGCGTCTCTCTGTCGACGGCTCTTCAAGCTCCACCAGGACCCTCAGCTCATTCTTAACCATCTGAGAGCCAGAAGAAGCCAGTCTTCCCTGCCTGCTTTTGGGGTGGGCCCACAGGTGGGGGAACCAAGCCTCAGGCAATTCCCAGTGTGAACTGGGGGATTTGCTGGTGACTGCTACTCATGGTGTGGTCACTGGCACTCGGTCATGGATTTTTATTTCAGGAAAGAAACACAACTTTATTGCTAAGTGTATTTTGTTCTGCTTTCACCTTTTTATAGAAATATCATGGGAAAAATTTTAACATAGCATATATTTGAAAGGTAAAGGAGGAGTGTGGTTGCAGCTCATTTTTCTCCTTGTGACTTATTTAGAGAGAGTACAAGACTCATCTGAAGCAGAGTATGTTCTGCAGTTAAGACACGCTGGGAGGAGTCTGCTCAGGCCTGGACTTGCTAGGGCTCCCATTTAAAGGACGGGCTGTGTACGTGAGCCAAGAATGCTTTTTGGTTTGGCAGTTTGTATCTGATCTTGGGGAGAGGTTAAAAGCCCAGATATACGATGTGGAAAGTCTGAAACTTCCACTTAATGTAATCATCATTGTGTGAAGGAGACCAGAGAGAAGAAAGCAATCTATCTTTTTTTTTAAGCAGAAAATAAGCTCATAATCTTGTTTAAGTTTATTATGTTTACCTACTTTTTATTCACAGTATCATCATACTCCATGGTTTTTATCTGGTCTTTATTGATTTATAATAGTGAGAAAAGTCACTTCCGCATGTCCGGGGACTGATGCAGTGGCTGAATCCTGTTTCTCTCCCCTCTGTTCTTAGCTCTCTGTATCTGACCTGCTCTGGAGGTTACAGGCAAGAAAAGGCAGCTGAGGGTGAAATGCTAACCAGATGCTCTTGCTATGGGTTAGAAAGGCTGGGGGAAGGCCAGCTGGGGAGAAGGGAGCTGGTCTTATCTGAAAAACAGACACATCAACGTCATTACTAATGGGTTTGCTTTAGTTCTAGTGTCCCTTGTGCCATCACTTTACTAGAGGGGCTGGCAGCAGGGTCACTGTCACTACAGAGAACCTCCTGTTCCCTATGTCCCCAGCAGTGTCCCTTGTGCTGCTCTAGGCAGCAGTCAGCTGAGGCATAGCCTTGCTGAGGAGCAGCCGTCATCTCGGTGGTCAGGCAACCCTGACCCTTCCCCAGGAAACCAGCCGCTGCAGCAAAGCTGAGCGTCTCAGCCTCCTGGCTGCATGGCCCTCGAAACTACACGGGGGACAGTGCTGGCTTCTATAGGGTCCTCGACCAGCTGGCACACTGCGAACATACTAAGAGATAAGACTATTTTTGGTGGTTTTGTTTTTGCTTTTGCAAAAGAGTGATGAAATTTTTCCTAATGACAGCTCATAATTAGGCATCTCGCAGTCACGGTAAACACAGGATCATTCTCTAAAAATAGGATCTGTTATGCAACTTCGCAGCTAGCACTGCTTGGTGCTGCGGGGCCCAGCAGGGGCCGTGTCCCATGGTAGCAAATTTAAGATGAGAATTAGATTTTTCTTTTGAAAAATTTGGGATTAACTTTCTTGCCATTTCTTAACCCCAGCTGACTCTTCCTCTGAAGTTCACCCAGTGTTCCCTATGGGAGGATGGAAGGGTGCCTTGGGGCTGGGGGTAAGCAGGCATTGCCCTTAGCTGAGGGGGACACATTTCTGAGACCCCTGTGGTTGCCTGAAACAGCAGATAGTAACTAGCACGCCAGATAGGTGCAGCAAGATGGCCCATGATTTCACCCTACAGCTTAGCACAGAGCAATGCACATGTTGAACTTACACATTTTTACTTCTGGAACTTTCCATTTAATCTTTCTGGACTATGGTGGGCTATAAGTCTCTGAAACTGAGTAAGGGGAAACTGCTATCGGTTCCAGGTGCTTGCTATCTATCCAACCCTGTGTTTTATGTTACTGAATAAACCATTTCTCCTTCCTTTTTAAATCTTTGGGGTTCTTCTTTTATTTTTTTGCATATTTATCTTTTTTTCTAGTTTGTAGCTCTATGAAAACAAGAAGCAAGCCTCATATAGTGACTGTGAAATTCCCCAGCACAAAGGATGTGTCTGAAACATTCAGGGTGCTTGATAAATATTTGTAGAAGCATATGAATAAATATTTGGTGTGATGCATATGAATAGGAGTTTGCTCAAAGCTCTTTGGAGGCTCAGAAGACAAACAAACAAAACCAAAAACAACTTATAAGAAGAGAGAGGCAGATTGGAGGCAGATAAGTAAGAGAAACTTTGGGACAAGTTAACTTTCTGTCACTGTACCAAAATGCTAGAGTGTCAACCTTTACAAAAGAGGGCTTTATTTGGCTCATGGTTTTGGAGGTTGTCATCCATGGTTTCCTGGATCCTGAGTTTTGAGCCTGTGGTGAGACAGTGCCTTATGGTGGGAGTTGGTGGCAGAGGATGCTGCTCAGGGTGCAGGAGATGGCAAGGAAGAGAGAGTCGAGAGGGAGGAGCCGGGACCTACATGTCCCCTTTAACACATGCCCAGTGCCTTCATTTCCTCCCAGCAAGGTCCTGCCTCCTCCCAGAAGCTCCCAGAGTGGTGGCCAGATGTTCATCTCATGGGCCTTTGCGGGAGATCTAAGGTCCAAACTATATAGCGTCTCCCTGTCAGGCACGGAGCAGACGTTTTCCAGGGGGAGTGGAAGGTGATTAGGGAGTTGTGAGTGCAGGGTGCAGAACAGTGGTGGCCACGCTGGTGGTGGACACTGGCTCACTTTCTAGAGCCGGTGGCTTCAGCAAGGTGAGCGCTGTTGCCACAGTGTCCCCAGTGCCATAGAAACTAAAGATGGCATGGCAAAAGGAAGGGAGCTGCCAGGCAAAATCGTGGGTCCTCTTCCTTTGGAAGGGGCCAGTTTTAAGTCACTGTAAGTGATTACTGAACAGATAAGCTGATTTTGGAAACTATACTGGCTCTTTCAGAAGAGTTATTTCAGCAGTCCTTCCTAGTTCATAAAATTGATTTTGTTGGTCTCCAAAGCTATTCTGGGATGGACATAAAATTGTCCTTCAATCTAAAAGGAGTTCTTAGCTGCCACAGTTGCTGTGTTTCACTGGATTATTTGCAGACACCAATGACACAATTGGTGAGTGTTCTTACCAGTGCATGAATCATACAATTTAATCCCAATTTCTTCTCTGCTACAAATGCTAACAGAACTGGGAAATACTCAGCCCAGGACACAAATGTGGAGAAAGCTGGCTCTTTCTGTCTTTGCAGGTTGGAGAGCAGGAGCTGGACCCTGGCCCTAGACTCTGAGCAGCCACATGTGGGTGGCTGAAGCAGTCTGGCTAAAGGAAGGCATCCAAAAAGGCTGAGGGTAGCTGGAACCAGCACGCAAAATAATAGCAAATGTGCTGTCCTAGCAAAGTGAGCTGAGGCTTCCGAGGCAGGGGAGAGGCGAACCCTTCACACACAGAGGCTGGAGGCAGGAGGGGAGCTCAGCATCTCCCTGTCAGGTATGGAGCTAAGGCCTCTTGCTGTGCGCCCCGTACAGGAAGTGCTCAGCCTTTGGGACATCCGTGAAATGTCCTCCATCTACGAAATGAGCTAAATTGATGACAGAACACAGGTCCGCCCTAACATGTGGCCTGAGGGTACTTTGTATTCGACTTTAAACAGTGTCTGTTGTGAAACAGCTCCATGGTGTGGGACTTCCCACTTGGGGCTGTTGGGCACTCAGGACAGTGCAGAGTTCGGACACTTTCAGTTTTGGAGTTTTGGCCCAGAAGGACTGACATGCACTGTATTAGCTATCTTGGTTCTCTGGAAAGGAGACATGGCGGTCCCCATTTGTGGTGAGGACCCTAACATCTCGCTGTCTGTAGTAGGGGCAGGAGTCTCCAGGTGTGCGCTGCAGCCTCGTGTGTGGGTATCTGGGCAGGTGAGGCAGAGCTAGCGGCTTTGCAGGGCTCATCACACCTTGCATTTCACCAGGGAAGACGCTGAGATCCAAATCCCATAGGGAACTGATTGCAGCTGTGTGTGAACCCAGTTGTCTCTGCTCAGCCTCCCCATTGGTCCAAATGCACCCACACTCCCCCCTTCTGTACTGCCTTACATGCAGAAGAGAGACTATAGATGCATATATATGGAGATGCTTAAATAGTATATATTTTAGCAGCCCTGGCAAAGACCATGTAAATTCTGAAGTTGGTGTACTTAGTGAGGTTAAAATGTGCTCTTGAAGGGCAGAGTGGGGAGGGAGGAAGAGATTAGGTGGCTGCCCATCCTGCCTGCAGCAGGGCACTCTGGGTCACACAAAGCTGTCCCTCCTGGCTGGGTCTACTGTGCTATAACAGTTGTGGCACGCTGGTGGGGAGGTTCCCACCCTGGCTCTACGATGTGACCCCAACCTATGTGCTCTGTTTCTACAGAGACTTCCAAGAGCTGCAGAGTAAGGAACAAAGGTCCCTGAAAGTCTGGGAATGATTGTTTATTGGTTTCTCCTAAGAAAGTTAAAACAATAGAGCAAAAGAAACAGAACACTCCCAGATGGAAATCATTTTGAAAAATGTGACCTGTTTGTAGAATCATGAATTAATTTGTGTTCATAGCCTAACAGCAAAATATTCCAGTATGTGGACAAGTTTTTTAAGAAGCTGTGCGTCTATCATTATTTTCTAATGTCTCGTGGTAATTTGCATTCACTGGAGAATTAAATTGATGTGACAAAAATTTAAGTTAATTTATTCAATAAGTGATGGTATGTTTTAAGGGGAGTCCAAATGATCATACTAATGACAAGCCAGGAGCTCTTTGACGATTAGTGTGGAAATGGATGTAAAAGCCCTGGGTCGGTGGGGTGGGAGGAAAGACCTTCCAGAGGTCATTTCTAAGAATATCTCACACATTTTCATGACATACAGAGAGCTAGGAATTCTGAGCTGCCGGAGTCCAGCTGCGGCAGGGCTAGGGTTTCCCAAAGGTGGTCAGGGAGTCGGCGATAGAGAGACAGAAAACACTGCACACCAGTCTGTGAGTGAATCTGAATCCGCTTTATTTTTTAGAAGCTGATATATATATATGCTAACCTTGGCAGCAACCCCCAGCCCCAAGCAGGAAGCGCCCCAGGCTTAGCAGGTGTTAATTAACTCTTTTCATCTTTGTAACATCTCAATCTTGTTACTTAGTTAGTTTGGGAAATGTAAGCCGAGGCACCTGGATGCCTGCAGGAGGAAGAGATGTGTGAGGCTATCATGCCGCTCCCTACATTTTTTCCTTTATCACTTATGGGAGTATGACAGTCCCTGTGAGGACAGCGCCTGTCTTAGGTCAAGGACTCTTCATATGAACCCAACCAGGCTTTACCCGTCATGGGCCTGCAGGACAGCAATAGGTCCTGTGCCTGTCTTAGGCCCGGTGGGTAACATATGTGTCCCAGTTGCCCGTCTTTGGCTGCCCGTAGGACAGCGCCTGTCTTAGGTCAAGGACTCTTCATATGAACCCAACCA
>PVLA01018514.1:0-14353 GCA_004027455.1 Hydrochoerus hydrochaeris
GCAATATAACATATACTGTATATGAAATTATTTTTTAACATTTAATTTACAGATACATATTGGTTTGAAAAATACTTCAAGTTGTTTTAAATAAGAAATCATTACAAATTATATCAAAATTTGACTTCTTTTTCTTTCATTTACTGTTATTCCTATTTCCTATTTTCCTATCTACTCTGATTCTTTTCCTCTTCCTTTTGTCTTCCCTCATCCTCAAAATCCCAGCCTGTCCATAGTAATATATCACAGTCTTCTGGGTGATTAAAAAGAGTGAAACTTCTAAAACCAAATTGTAATGTACATGATTGTAATGTATATACTTCATACATTATTGATTCCATAAATGTTAGTATAACTGGCAGTGTTTCTATCCTTGCAACTCAGAGACTGGGACTGGGACCAATTTTATTAGGCTGAGTAGGCAGAGTATAGAACTACCTACCAAAACCAACCAAACTCATGATCACATCAGAAGGAAACATCCAGTAACTAAAATGATTGCCACACTAACAACAAAGCTTCTCTGTTCCAATTGACCTTCAAGCCTCAGCATATGCACACACACATGCACGTATAAACATGAGAAAATAAGGTAACAAAGATGCCTCCAGAAATCTTTTTATTTTAAAGAGATCAAGATCAAGATGGTGGAACAGTAAGCAGCAGAGACAACAGCCTTTTTGAGAGTTGCTATCCAGAAACTGAAATACAGCATTATGAGGAAGATGAAAAGAGAGAAATGTGTCCACTGGATCCAGGAATCATCTGAAGTGTAAATTGAAGCCCATGGAAAGAATGAAGAGAGAAACTCCAATGAAGAAGAGGTAACTGGTGACACCTTCTCCCTAAGATGAGACTCATTGCATAAGTGCAGTGGTTCAAACTTATGGACCCAGAGTGATGGTGACAGCTGGTGACCTTGGAGGCCTCTGCAGAAGGATGTAGTAATGGAGGGGAACAGAAAATGTGAGGGACTACACTGGCTGGTGGTGAGTGCAGAGAATTTAACCCTCCCACAGGAGACAACAATTAGCCAGGAGCCAAGTGGGAGATGGGCTGGCTGAGCTCAGAACCCAGTACTGCTGCTGGCTCCATCTATGAGATCTTGGATGGCAGCAAGCCCAGTTTAGTCTGGTCTCAGGGAAAGCCTGCTAAGATTATCCACTCCCTTGCCAAAAAGCTACTGCTGGCATACTGGGATAGATCTGCACAAATTGAGACTGTCTCCACAGATTGTCTACTAATAAAACCAGAGAAACCTGGAAGTGGACTTTTTCTTTTCTTGTTTTTTTTTTGTCTTTCTCCTTCATTGTTAGATCTTGTTTTTGTATGAGTGTGATTGTGTTTTCTAGCCTTTTTATGGTTGTGGTTTTGTTCTGTTTTTCATTTTATCTCTTCCTTCTCTTTTCCTTCAGTTATCTGCACCAGTTTCTCAAAGTTGAGTGATCCCTCTTTGGCCTACATTTGGTTTTATTATTTTGTTTTGTTTTGTTTTGTTTGATTTTACTATGCGTGACGATATGAACAACTATTTTAAAGGAAACAATAGTTTCCATTATGGTAACCATTGCTGATTTCCTATCATCTTGTTTAAAAATCCTATAATGCTTTTATTCTTTTGTTTGGATTGGTTGTATTCTACTGTGTTTTGTTTTTATTATGTGTGAAGGTAAAGACAGCTATTTTGAAGAAAACAAGAGACATTATGGTGGCCATGGTTGATTTCCTATTGTCTTAGTTTGAAGTCCTGTAAAGCTTTCATTCTTTTGTTTTAATTGATTTTATACTATTTCATTCTGTTTCATTTTATTGTGTGTGAAGATATGGACAACTATTTCAAAGAAAACAAAAGACATTATGGTAAAATGAAAAAAAAAGAAACATAATTGACAAAGCAGATATCCAGGAGAATAAAAATTTCATTTAAAGTACTGGAAGCTGATTGGACCAGTGTGAGGACAGTATCTCAGCTATTGAAGACAGGTTTGAAGTTAATGATCAGAAAAAAAATAATTCTCAAAAATAGCAAGGGACCATGAGAAATCAATCCATCAGCTGCTAGATGAGATAAAGAAGATTAATTTGAGATTAGTTGTAGTCAATGAAAAAGTAGGAGATACCACAAATGATATTAAAAATTGTTCAGAAATATCATGGCAGAAAACTATCTTCACAGAGGAAAAGAATTTGACATAGAGATACATGAGGCATATAACCTCCAATGAGCCAGTCAGAATTCTACAGCTAGTCTTATCATAGTCAAGATTCCAGAAACTCAGCACAAGAATAGAATCTTAGAATCTGTTAGAGAAAAGAAACAAATCACCTATAAAGGAACAGCCATCAGAATCACAGCTGACTTCTCAACACAAACTCTCAAGTCAAGGACAGCTTGGAGTGAAGTAATCCAAACTCTAAAGTAAAACAACTTTCACCCCAATTTATGTATCTTGCAAAAAGATCTTTCAAAACTGATGGATAAATAAGATACTTTCATGACAAAAAAACATCTGAGGAAATTTATAACCACCAAACCAGTACTCTAAAATATTCTGAAAGACATTCTAGAAAGAGATGATAAGGACTACAGCTCCATTAACTCCAACAGAAGGAATCCACCAGGCAAAGCAAATACTTAGAGGGAGGGGAAATGGGGGAGCCAACAACAGGAATATAACATGACAAGGATAAATCAATATATATCAGTCATAACTAGCAATGTTAATGGTCTCAATTCACCAATCAAAAGACATAGACTATCAGAATGGATCAAGAACCAAGATCCAACAATATGCTGCTTACAGGAAACACATTTAATTCAAAAAGAAATTTACAGACTGAAAATCAGAGGATGGAAAAACAATATTCCATGCAATAAGAACCCAGAAAAGGAGGGGTAGCTATTCTAGTTGCAGATAGAGTGAATTTCAGGCCAAGACTAATAAAGAGAGATAAAGAAGGTCGCTACATCCTGATAAATGAACAATCCAAGAGGAAGAGATAATAACCACAAATATATATGCAACAAATACCAGTGCACCCAACTATATAAAACAACTAATAACAGACATGAAAAATCAATTAAGTCTTTATACAATTGTATTGGGAAGTCTCAATACCCAATATCTGTTGATATTGCATATGTTGAACTACCCCCGAATTCCTGGGATGAATCCTATATGATCATGGTATGTGATCTTCTCGTTGATTTGCTGCATTATATTTGTCAATATTTTGTTGAGGATTTTTGCATTTATGTTCATTAGGGAGATTGGCCTGTAATTCTTTTGGGGGGGGTCTTTCTTTGGTTTTGATATTAGCACAGCACTTGTTTCCAGGAATGAGTTAGGGAGACTTGCTTCCTTTTCAATTTCACCAAAGAGTTTGAGGAGTGTTGGGATTTAGTCTTACCTAATTTTTTTTTGTATTGGGGATCAAACTCATGACCTCTTGCTCACCAGGCAGGCATTTATGCAGCTGAGCTAAATTCCCTGCCTTTTACCTAAATTTCTTGTAGAATTCAGCAGTAAATCCATCAGGACTTGGGCTTTTCTTTGTTGGTAAGGTTCTAATTACATTTTCAATTTCATTAATTGAAATTGGGTCATTCAGCAGTTTCACATATTCTTGATCCAGCTTTCATAATTCATATATTTCTAGCAATCTGTCCATTTCTTCTGAGTTATAGAACTTATGAGAGTAAAGATTTTCAAAGAAGATATTGATGATTGTATTTCCACAGGGTCTATAATGATTTCACCCTTTTCATTTCTTGTTGCATGGATCTGAGGTTTTTCTTTCCTCTTTTTTTATAAGGTTGGCTAGGGGTTTATCAACTTTTTTTGTACTTCAAAGAACCAATTCTTTGATTCATTTATTCTTTGTATTGTCTTTTTTAAAGTTTCAATTGTCTTGATTTCTGCTCTGATCTTTATCATTTCCTCCCTTTCTAGGGCTTTGGGCTTAACTTACTCTTCTTTTTCTAGATGTTTGAGGTGCAGCACTAGGTTTTTTATCTCTGTTCATCCCATTTTCCTAACATGAGTATTTATCACTATAAATTTCCCTCTGGGGACAGCTTTTTGTGTCCCACAGCTTCCAGTCAGTTGTATTTGCATTTTTGTTCCATTGTAGATATTGTTTCATTTCTTCTGTGACCTGTTGGTTATTTGAAAGTGTTATTTAATTTCCATGTGTTTGTAGGATTCCCCTGGCATTTTTGTCATTAATTTCCAATTTTATTGCTCCATGGTCATATAATATGCATTGGATTTCAATTCCTTTGCATTTACTTAAGCATGTTGTGTGGGCTAATATACGGTCTATTTTACAGAGCAATTCATGCACAGCTGAGAAGAATGTATATTCTGATGTTTTGGGGTGGCACACTGTACATATATACAACTCCATTTGTTCACAAGTTTGATTTAGTTCTGTTATTTCTTTGCTGAGTTTTTGTTTGATTAATATGTCTCTTTGTGACAGTGGGGTGTTAAGGTCCCTCATTATAATTGTGTTATTGCTTATTTGATTTTTCATATCTATTAAGATTTATCTTACATAGTTGTACGCTCCAGTATTTGGTGCATATATATTTATGATTGCTATCTCTTCCTCTTCAAGTTTTTCCCTAACAAGTATGTAGTGACCTTCTTTATCTATTTTGATAATTCTTGGTTTGAAGTTTACACTGTCTATGAACAGAATAACTACTCCCACTTTTTTCTGGGTTCTTGTTGCATGGACTATTGTTTTCCATCCTTTGACTTCTAATCTATGAATTTCCTTTTGAGTTAAATGTGTTCCTTGTACATAGCATATTGTTAGATTTTGTTTCTTAATCCATTCTGCTGGCCTATTTCATTTGATTGATAAATTGAGGCCATTTACATTGGCAGATACAACTGATCTCTACTGACTTATCTTTGTCATGTTATCTTTCTGTTGTTGGTTCTCTACTTTTTCTCTCTGTTTAATTGTTTGCCCTACTTGGTGATTTCTTTCTGCTGTTGTTCTTGGAATTGTAGTCACCTTTATCTCTTTTTTTTGGTTTTTTTTTTATTTTAAAAGTAGCAGAAATACAACAGAACAAGACAGAACAAAGCCAATTGAGACAGTGCAGTGAATTTGGTACAGAACTTCACAGGCTACTGGGATAACAGTAATAGGTACTAGAGTATATCTCCTTATCTTACAATAGTTGTCTAGTCAATTAGGTATAGCAAAATCAAACCAAAGACAGAACATTATAAAATCAAATGAAAGATAATATTGAATAAAGCAATTAATCATAATGAAACAAAACTAAAAACAACACTTGCTTTCAAAGAGAAGATAGAGGCGACCCCCCATATTTGCTATATTGCATGTAGTCATCCTACCAAGAGATACTCAGACTTCTGTCCCAAGTTGCTAATGGTAAGGGGGAGTTTGAGATGTTTGATTCCAAGCCCGTGCACCAGTAGGCTCACAGGAGACACTACTGGATTTCTTCCTGGCTCATGCTGGAGGAAGGCACTTACCAAGAGGGCGGCAGGCAAATTGCTTCTTTGTGCAGCCTCCTGGGTTCCCCCATGGCTGTGGCCAGATCTCGGGGGCTCTCTAGTTCTCCTCTTGGCTCATGCTGGAGGAAGGTGCTTACCAAGAGGGCAGCAGGTGAATTGCTTCTTTGTGAAGCCTCCTAGGTTCCACCATGGCCGTGGCTGCATCTCAGAGGCTCTCTGGTACTCCTCTTGGCTCACGCTGGAGGAAGGCACTTACCCCGTCTTTATCTCTTTCTAGAGTATCTTTCAGTACTTTCTGTAGTGTTGGTTTGGTGGCCATAAATTTCTTAAATTCTTCTTTGTCATGGATGTATCTTATTTCTCTATCAATTTTCAAAGATAGTTTTGCAGGATATGTCAATCTGGGTTGCAAGTTGTTTTCTTTTGGGACTTAAAATACTTCACTCCAACCTCTTCTTGGCTTGAAGATTTATGTTGAGAAGTCTGCCATGATAAGTTTTCCTTCATAGATGATTTGTTTCTTTTATCTGACAGTTTTTACTATTCTTTTCTTCTGCTGAATTTCTGGGATCTTAATTATTATATGTCTGCAAAGATTTATTTTGGTTATGACTAGAGTACTATATCCCTCACTAATCTGTATATTAGATTCTTTTTCTGTGCTCAGAAAATGTTCTGCTATTATTTCTGTAAATAGTCTTCTTGTGTCATTTGTGTTGCCCCCCTGCTTTTTCATTGACACATCAGTCTTATATTGTTTCTTTTTGCATCATTTCACTACTGTAGAATTATCATTTCCTAGTTCCTTGTTATTTTTAAGGGTTCTTCTCTTTCATGATCATAAGCTCCCATCCTGTCTTCAAGGTCTGAGAGTCTATTTTCAGCTTGATTCAAGCATTTTTGCCATATTTCAATGGAATTTTTAATTTCCTGACTATCCCTTTGAATGTATTTCATGCATTCTAATTCTGTCATATTGTTCATTCAAGGTTTCCATCATTTTCTTATGTTCCTCTGTTTTTATCTACATCTTCTTTAGATACACTCAACATTCCTTTCAGAATGTTTGTCATTTCTTTTTTTGCCTAGAAGATGATTTCTGATCTGATTTTCTCTATAGCTGCATAGAGTTCTTTCTTTATGTCAGTTGCTATCATTTCATAAAGTTCAGTTGTGCTATTTCCAGTGTCTTCCATTTCATTGTCTCCTGGTTGTGTACTCAGTGGGCTGGAGGATTGAAACTGCATCTTGCTCTTTCATTTTGTCATTTTCCTCTGGGACCTGTGTGGTTGGCCAGGCACCCTCATGGTGGACTGCACTGAGACGCTGGGCTGGGCAGAGCTTTGATCCTGCAATACCTAAGTGGCTAGACAGGGTGCACCCTTGAACTGTGGCACTGGAGAGTTGTGCTACTATGGGCAGAGTTCAAAATCTTCAGGGCCTTTCAACTAGGCTGGTCACTCTCTGGTGGATGGCTCCGGGGCTCTGTATAGGGCAGGGCTCAGTATATCTGGGTCCTGTGAGGCTGACTTGGCACTCCCCCAAAAGATTGCTCTGGGACACTGGGCAGAGCAGAGCTTGGTTCCTCAGGGACCTGAGTAGCTAGCAGGGATGCACCCCCAAGGTTCGATGCTGGAGCTTTATGCCTGGCTGGGTGGAGTTCAGCACCTCCATAATCCAGGCAGCTAGTAAGGATGCACCCCTGGAGTGTGGCACCAGGGCCTTGCATGTGGCTGGCTGGAGTTCAGAACCTCCAGGACCCACACAGCTAGCTAAGGTACACCCCTAACTATGGTGCCAAGGTATTGTGCCTGGCTGGTTGGAGTTCAGAACCTCCAGACCACATGGCTAGCCAGGATGAATCTCCAGAGTATGGTGCTGGGGCCTTGCACCTTACTGGGTGGACTGAGTTTTATTTTCTAATGATAAATGATGTTAAGCATTTTTCATGTGTTTACTGCTTATCTTTGTATCTTCTCTGGAGGAAGATCTAGAGAAATTATTGGCCATTTTTAAATTGAGTCATTTTGGTTATTGAGCTATATGAAGTCTAGATATTCTGAATATTCTATTAGATATATGATTTAGTTTTTCAAAATGTTTTTCTCTCAGTCTGTGGGTTTTCACTGTCCTGACTATATCATTTGATGTGCAAAGGTTTTTAATTTTAATGAAGCCAAATATATCCATTCTTTGTTTTGTTATCTGTATTTCTGGTGTCATAGGTAAATAATCATTGCTAAATCAAACAGCATGAAGGATTTTCCCTAAGTTTTCTTCAATGGATAATATAGTTTTAGTTCTAAAGTCTAGGCTTTTGATAAATTTTGAGTTGACCTTTGTGTAAGGTGCAAGGTAAGGATGCAACTACACTCTTTTTCATGTGGATATCTAATTTGCCCCAGAGATTTTTGTGTGTGTGTGCGTGTGTGTGCACCAGGAATCAAACTTAGGACCTTGTGCTTGCCAGGCAGGCACTGTGCCACTGAGCTATATCCCTGGCCCCAGTCCATGGACATTTGTTGAAAAGACTTTTTTTCTTTCCTCATTAAATGGTATTGGCATCCTTCTCAAAATCAATTTCCCATGTATTCAAGGTTTAATTTCTGAGCATATTCTATTTCATTAGTCTATATATCTATCTTTATGCCAGGGCCATAATGTCATTTTTGAGGGATTCTGATAGATAAATAGATAGATAGATGATAGCTAGCTAGCTAGATAGATATACAGTTACAGATATATAGATATATATGATATGTATGATATAGATAGATATATAGGTAGATATTAGTTCTGTTCAAATATTTTGCTTTCTCCCTTGAGAACTCCAATTTTATAACATTTTTCTTTCACAGATATAATTTTCTAATTTCTTTAAACTCTTTTTCGATGTTATTTCCATGAGTACTCCAATGTTATTTTTCTTTCTAATTTCTTTAAACTGTATTTTTTTTCTTTTTCAATGTGCTCATTTCAATCTTTTGCATCCTTCACTATGTAGTATTTATAGCCATTCTTGTGCCTCATCTAACTCTGCTTTTCTTCCTCTGATGGTTTGATCTTTGCTTTCTCTTTTCCTGAGTTTCCTGATCTTTGCTAGGTTATGGTTCCCATACTGTTTTCTTACATTATACTCTCTAAACTTTAGATCTCTTCACTAAATTCACACTTGTCAGAAGTGATTATTTGTTCTTCTTTTTAATAACCTCATTATTAAAGGATGTGTGTTTTTGTTAATAACTACTTGCATGAATTTTGTGTGAGGGACATTCAGACATTCCTAGCAGGATAACTGTATTAGTTTTTGGTCTAGGATTTTGTTTCTTTCTCTGTTACTTTTTCCTATCAAAACAGATGAAAATTGCAGATTTCCTTCAAGATAAAGATTCTTTACTCCTAACTTGTCTAAGAGACACTCTATATAAATATGACATAGCTATATGATGCTGTATTGGGCCTATTTGTTGATCTTCCAAAATCAAACTTTGCCACTACCCCGTACATACCCTCACTTCCACTGAAATAAAGGTTTTGGACTTATGAATATACTACTCACCTTTGAAAAAATAGCTCTTGCTGCCTCCTCCTAAGTATGTAAATACAAAATAATGTCTTCCAATTTCAACTCATTGTCAGCCCTCATCGCCACCATATTTGGAAGTCCTTCTCAAGGAACATTTCATAACCCAGAGTTTTGGCTAATTCTGTTTCTCAAAATAGTCATTCAATTTAACTTTACCCTGCAGTCTTTGAATGATTTATTCTATAGAAAGAGGAAAATGTTGATTTTATGCTTCAGTGTTAAATCTTTATGTTTATTATGGTAAGCTTCTTGTACTCAATTTTCTCTAGCTTCTAGTTCTGAATTTCTGCTTACTCCTGTGAAACGACAGGCCAAAGCTGAAAGTACCCTTCATGCGAGAAACAAATTTGAGTCATGTTATTTTTTTCATTATAAGCACTATTGGCCTAAAATGACATCTCAGTCTTTAGCATTGCTCTTATTAGAACCATCTCTAAACATCTAGAAAACAATTAATGATTAAACATTTTCTTTATACATAAAGATATGGGAAATTTTTAAGTCATATTTTAATAGGTTAATATGTTAACCTATTAAACTACATTTATCTCCATTTTATTTCTTTCTAGCCAATAATGATAAACACTCCTTGTGTGTGTGTCCTATGCAAATACTGGCATGCATACACATTGTGCATGTGTATAAATGTGTGACTGTGTATTGAAATGCTCTTGTTTGTAAGTATCTGTGAGTGGTTTAGCTCATTTAGGCTGCTGACAATTTACACTGTGAGATGAAGGAGGAGGCACTGAAAGCATAAGGCTGATAAATGGTGCAAATTAGTGATTGTTTAGCTCCTAGGATCCAAAGTTTGCATTATCTACTTCATGACTTTGTACTTAACGTTGTAAGATCATTATCATAATTCTTTACCAATCTTCTAGTTAAGTATTTCACTAAGCAAATACTTTAATGTTCCTTAATTGCGTGCCTACTCTGTAAAAGAAATTTTAATGAGCACTATGGAATACTAACTAAAAGGTGAGACAGTGATTCTCAGAGTGTCCCCAGAGAGAACAGTGTCTCATGAGTCCCCGTCCAGCAGCAGTGACATCTCCTGGGAACTTGTTAAGAGTAAAGTCTTGAGCCCCAGTGAAACCTGTTATGCAGAGACTGGGAGGCGGAAGAGCTGCAGGCTGGGCTCTAACAAGGCCTCCTGGTGATTTTAACACACGTGTGGGAATCGCTGACTGCAGGCATGGGCCTTCCTCAACTTTTTCCTCATAAAAAGTGGGTCACTACATATATTGAGTGAGCTTATTATGTAAATATTGCACAGTACAACTTACTATAAAATTTTACATATTTTTTCCACTATAACAGGAAGTAACCTAAAATGAGAATCCCTGAGAGTTCAATCTTCTTCCACACAGTTTGGTAGGGCATCACGAATTAACCTTAATTAACCTGAAAACCACCAGTCAAGGACTGGGGCACTGCTATTACTAATCTGGAACAGAATTTTCCTTTTTGGTGTAGATTAAGAGAAAATACTGAAAAAGCACTAGACTCTCATAAAAAAGAGAAGAGGGATTCTTGGGCCTTAACTCATTACCTCTTCCTCACTAAAGTGGTAGACATGTTATTTTCCCTATTGTCTTTTACTCACAATGTATTGGAGTGAGCTCTTCCTTTATCTCCTGGGCAGGGTGGATAACATGTCCTATTATGCAGTAGGAGAAAATTTCCTAAAACCTGAGGAAAATGTCTTTAAAACATCATGTTCGTGACCCGATGGAAAACTGCCAGACACTAGCACATCCCATTGACATTTTTAAAAGTCAGTCCCATTCTTTGGTTAAACAGCCAGGCTGATTTTCTCTGTGAGAGCTATGCTCTTTCAGCCCTTCCTCTCAAACTCAAATCCCTTCCTCATTTTTCTTCCTTCTCAGTTAAAATTTCTCCCTGTGAGTTCATGCTGTTTTCTGTTTTCATTTCCAAACCAGGAAAGGTGGCACATGCTGTAACCCTGGCACTCAGGAGGCTGAGAAAGGAATTAAGTTCAAGGCCAGCCTGGGCTATATAACCAAGTTCAAGGTCAGCCTGCACTACATAGTGAGACCCTGTCTCAAGACAAACAAACAAAGCAACAATTTCTATTGTGACAAAGGAAGCTCTCAAACACATCCTGTATCCTTATGACAATCCACTGACATATTATCCAGATAGAAAGAAAATACAGCAAATATCAGTGTAGCCATGAGGAGGAAAAGAAGTCCAAAAATAAACCATGAGTAGGACGGGAGGGAGGGCTTCTCTACATTTCTTCACCAGATTAGCAGAAAGAATACTTGTCAATACACATCGATCACTTCCTTCCCCCTGAATGGAGTCATATCTGTCAGTGGGCAAAATTTCTCCAAATCTGAGGCCTAGACACAACTAATCACTTCACTTTATCTGAGGTGATGCCTTTAGTGTAATTCTAATGCTTTTTACCTCACTGGAAGATTTGAAAGATGTTTAACTGATAATTAGATAAAAGTTCATGGACACAGAACAAATAAGTTAGGACGGTTAGAAATAATTTTAGAAAGAATAATGTAATAATGTAACTAGGTACAGAAATCCAGAATAAACGTTTTAGAGAAAAGCATGAAGGTAGAAGTGGGCTGTGAGGCTGAGGGGATTCATATGAGCATTTGTGAACCTTTTCTTTACAGGTATCACTTTTTATGGCTACCTCAAGGAATCTGGATCTCACAATCCTAGGCCAATCCTAGGCCTAGAGAGCACTCTAGACGACCCCACCCAACACCACTGAACCCAGAGATTCATGTCATTATCAGCCCTGCTACTGATAGCTGTCACTGCCCTCTGTGCTTTGCCAAACCTCATCCTTGGGCAAACATTACCCTTGTGCTCTCTCAAGCCTTGCTCTTGGCAGGGAGCCACATGAGTAGGATGGGAGGCAGAAAAAGTTTATGATTTGGAGAATGTGGAGAAGAAGCTACCGTACAGCAAGGGCACGCTGTGAGGTAGGTTGGCCTGAGCAGGTCAGGCAACTACCGCACTAGACTTACAGAGGTAAGCTGGTTCCTAAAAATAACTTCTTCTGATTGTGTAATCTAGGACAATCAGGGTTTTAGCCTTTGTTTCTAGAGTGAGCAAAGGGACAGTGGGTCTATTGGCACACTAGAGACACAAGCAAAGATTTCACAAAAGGCAACTTCCTCAAGTACATAGCAGAAACGTAAGCATGTGGTCATTTCTGTAACCATCATGCATGCAGTTCAGAACCTATGTCCCTGCCTACATCCCCCTCTAAATGTCCATACAATATATTTTGTTCAGTGTTACAGATGAAATATAACAGAACCACAATAGTGAGAGATGGAGGTTGGAGTGGGTAAAGAATATTTTTGTTAGGGAATAGCTCACTTTTCTGAGGTAACATTTAATAAAAGTCTATAGAATGAGAAAGAACCAGAAAGGGCGATCAAGCTAGATACAAAAGCATTTCCTAAGGCTCTGGGGTAAAGATGGTCCCAGGTAACTGGCATGGCAACACACACTCTCCAGAATCAGTGTCTCTAAAGCAGTGGGCACACAGAAACGAGCATGGAGGTGTCAAGGGCAGCAGGAGGCAACACTGATGACACTGGGCTCAAGTGGACTGAGTGCACCAGGGACAGCAGGAGGCCTAGGTGGGCAGAAGAGGGAGCGAGAGGAAGATTCAATGCAGGAACATCGACATGGCTTGTCACAGAAGGTTCACCTAGGACACTTGCTGTCCTGCTCTTCATGGTACCTGCCGCCACACTCACCCTCAAGGCTGAAGGCTTCAACAGTCCCATTGCTCCTGAAGTCACAGTAGCTCAGTGCACTGAGAGATGTGTGTCCTGTCTGCAGAGTTAATGAGCCAGTCTCAAGGAAAGTCTCTTTATTAGCTTGATGTCTTTTTTTTGAGTCAGAGTCTCACTACACAGTTCAGATTGGCCTTGAACTCACTGTGAAACCTAGGCTGAACTTGAACTCTCAGTGATCCTCATGGCTCTGCCTCCCAAGTACTGGGATTACATGTGTACCCTACTATGCCAAAATCAGATTTTGGATATGCTATTTTTTTTTTGTACAGGGAATTGAACTCAGGACATACCCTTTAATTAAATATCATTTTAGGTTGATATGTGGATGGAGCACAGGGTCAGTTAGCCTGCCAGATGCCCCCCCCCCCCACACACAGACACAGACACAGACACACACACACACACACACACTGTTGGAACCTTAAATGCTTATCTTCAGAATTCCATTAGTGATTCTACCCAAGTTTCTAATATGAATTCTGTGACTTTTACTGAGTTGTCAGAATCCACATCCTCAGTCTTTGCAAACTGTAAACATCATGAGGAGTCTGAACTATGATCCAGATCTGATGATAGCAAAAAGGAGTGCTTAGGAGATGCCTCAAATCTCCCTTGTTTCTGCCCAGCAAGGTCTAGCTGCCCATACAATTTCAGGCCAGGCATGCAAAGTTCACATTGCGGAAACTAAGTTCCGTGAACAGAGGACAAGTGCTTTCCCTCCCTGTCTTCCCAGGCTCGGACCTTTCTGAAAGACAGGTGGCTGGGGAAAGATGGACTGAAGAGCTACCAACAGCACTATGATAGGTCAGGCTGCATCACAGGACAATGGTAGTTCTTCAAGAAACCAGGGATCCCATTATTTCACATTTACCCATGCCACATGTAATGTGCTATCAGTACATCCCACAATATTTACTTGTCTACATGTGTATTGCCTTTGTTTTTGTTTATTTGGTTTTCCAGTGCTGGGGATTAACCCCAGGGCCTTGAGCATGTTAGGCAAGCCTTCTATAATTCACTTACACTCTCGATCCTGTATTTCTATATTGTCATTTAACAAAGAAATGGAAAAGGAGAAATAAAGGGACCACTCTACAAACTGTAATGTGTGAGATTTATTTGGATCTTGATTCAAGTAAACTTCAATAAGATATAATAAAAAGTGAAACTTGAATGCTAACAGAAATTTATCAATTTTTCAAATGTAATGACACTTTCATTGATTTTCAAAATGACCTTTTTCTTTAGAGACACATGCTGGCATTGACACTGACGCAGGCCTGGTGGTACCGGCTGGGAGTAACTGGTAAATGCTGCTGCCAGGCACACGTGGATACACACGGAAGCACCCTGGAGAGGCAGCTGGATAGGAACTGGGGACACAGAAGGCCTTGGGCAGACCTGGGCCTGCCACTCTCACTGATGAGAGAGACACAGGACCCAGGCAAGATACC
>PVLA01018515.1:0-14353 GCA_004027455.1 Hydrochoerus hydrochaeris
AAATGTGTCAGTGGCATTTGTTGAGATATTTTCCTTTACATCTTAGATTAGATGCTTATTTAAAATCAAATGACCATGGATACAGGGGCTTATGTGTGCAGTGTGAATTCCATTATATCACTGTATGTACCATTTTTCCAGTACTGAAATGTTTTAATTACTGTGTTTGGTAGTATATTTTTAAATTAAGTAGAATAAATTTCCCCATGATTTGTTTTTCAGATTGTTTTGCCTATCCAGGCACCCTTACAATTGTATTGGAATCTTAGGATGAACTTTTCCATTCTACATAGCTGAATAATGATATTTGAATTGGGAATGTATACAATATGTAGTTCATGTTGAGAAGTATTAAACTGTATTAAATTTTCAAAAGATTAGCAGAGCAAAACAAATTTTCCTGCACTCAGTTATCCAACTTATATTAATTAATAGAAATTCAGCATTGTTAAGTGTTGGGTTACACTTGTGTCTTATAAAAATATTTGCATGTCAGCAGTGGAGTGTGGCGGGAGTAGGGAGAGACCAGGCTTAGCCTATTGCTAGGAAATTCACAAGGCAACCAAACTAAAGGAAACTGAAAGGAAGGCTGCACTGAGCAGATAAGAAGGCAGCATTTACTCTTTGCACAAGCACACTGTTGGATCTTCATGCCAGTGGACTGTTGCAGGGATAATTCCTCAAACACTACAGAGCTGAAGTTAGGAAGAGTTTCATATATAGAATTTAGAAATGGGAGGTCCAAACAAGCCACTAAATGTTATATAATTAGTTATGTACATTGAGTCATACATTGACAGGCAGGCTAGCCTTGAAACAAATGAATTGTTTATCATAATGTAGAAACACTCTGAAATGTGAGTAGACCTTTACAGGATAAGCATAGTTTAGGAAATGACCAACATATAGAAATATTTGGGGAGAGGGCCCTTACAGAGTGAGCATAGTTAAGGCCATTACTAAAATATAGGGACACTCTGGGGAGGGGCCCTTGAATTAGCCCAAGGTGCCTTAAGATATCATCTATTAGTCTGACCCAGTGCTCATCAGAGGTATACAGCTGGGCTGCAGACACCATAAACTCATCTGAGTTCAGCAGAAACTGCAGAAGAGTAACTTGGTCAAAGACCTCTAACTGATTATGAAATATCTATACATTTGCTATGTCATAATTGTGTTCCTACATTATAATTGTGCCCCAACAATCCATGAATAACTATAACTGAAGTCTTCCATTTCTGCCACATAAATGTGAATTTCCATGTATGGATTATGTAGAATGTTTCTTATGGCTGTCGGCAGACTCCCAGGTGGAGTCCCTAGCACTTGCTCATTGTTCAGCATGGGAAACCTGCCCTGCAAGAAATAGAGAGAGCAGAGTGGGATCCAGGGTTCTGTGAGAGGAGTCACTGGCACCCAATTCGGAAAGTGATTCAGCTTGGTAGGAGCACATTGGGTGCACTCCTATGATTTATCCAAATACTAGGCAGGCCTAAGGTGGTGTGAGGGCCCTCTCAGTGCGCTACACTTCAAAGTAGGACCCTCAACCTAGCCCTGGAAAGGCACTGATTCTGTGGGAAGACTGAAACAGACCCCTGTCAGTAGACAGATGCTGAGCAGTGCCCTGGTTGGTGGCTTCTGGGACATGTATTAGGGAAGAAAGCTCTTGAAAGGAACAGAAATAGGTGCTATCACCCTAGTCAATGAAGGTACTAGGATCCATGGAGCCTGACAGGGGAAAGGCTTGGATTACAGGCTGCTACCCAAACAGGTATACACAGGGATCCACAGCTCCTCCCTGCTCAAAATCAGCTTGTTACATCTGCTTAGATGTAGCTCAGGATGAAGGCTCTACTCTCTGTGTGTGGGTTTTCATTGTTAATTCTCTCTTTATTTTGGTTGTGATTATTGCATTCTTGCTTTTTATTGCTTTCTTTGGTTTATCATGATTGTTTCTTTTTCTTGTTCCTTTGTTTTGTATTTTCCTGGTTATTGCTTCTTTATTGCTATTGTTTGGTAGTATAGTTGAAGTTCAAGATTTTTCCCTTTGCCCAGTTCCCTCTCAGTTTATTGTCTCCTATTTTTGACTCTTTTTGCTCCTTATAATATATTTTCTTGTCTTTCTCACTACCTCACTTAACTTCCCCTCCTGCTTTTTACCTATCTTATGGTATTTATGTAACAGGGAATTGTATAACTGCATTAGAGAATTAGAACTAATACTAATACAATTAAAGCAGTACCATTAAAGTGCATGTGGGGAAGATCCTTAACATAGTTGGGCTTAGAGGAACAAACAATGCTGTCTAGAAATATGTGAACAGGTTCTCACTATCTGATAGCCTCCCTCCACTTAAAAATATATTTCCATCCATCTGAATACCTCTAACTGCCTGCATATTTGCTGAAACCCCCTCAATGCTAGCCCTTTACCTGAGCTATAAAAATAATTCCAACAGGGTCCTGCTTCCATTTGAACCTATTGATATGTCTTAACACTCTTTCTTCCCAATAATGTGTTTTGTTCTTTTTTCCATTTCTCTGCCCATTCACTCACCCTCCATACCTCAAATAAGTAGTAGGTAGCAGTCCCATATATTATGTAAGAGGTATTTACAAAGAGGGAAATTCTCAAAACAAGGTTTAATAGTTATGTTTAATGTGTACAAAAAGCTGTAGATGCTCTTGTAAGCATGAGACATGGTCTATTTAAAATGCAGATGATAGTCTAATCCAAATTTTTTGTATAGATTTATATGTCAACAATAACACTGAACAAATAAAGCCAAGAACAAATTATTGAAAAACAGAACATAACCAATAAGATGCTCATATGAGCAACAAACACTTCATATGTTAAGAATACTAAGCTATGACTAATTGGACTTAGAAATTAGAGATGCAATTTTTAAAATTTGTTGAATGAAAGCACAGCAAATATTGTTCCAAATATGGTAAAAGAACACAATATTACAAGGAAGTTGGACTTACTAATGTCAAATAAATACAATGAAAAAATGAGAATCCCAGGCTAAATCATTCTAAATGTCATATATACAACAAAAAGACCAACTTAACAAGCCATCATAAGGAGAATATAATGAACTTAAACCCATCAGGATTATGGAAGTTTGATCTAAACAATCTTTATGTCTCAGAAGTGTAGGGAGTGAAATGTCTCCAGTCCTAAAACAACACTTCTTGCAACTGAAACTGATATAACCTTCAGATTTACCTTTCCAAATTGATGGAGACCTGAGGATATTCCATGACAATGAAAACCATATGAGATACACAAATACCAAACCAGCACTCCAAATACTACTCCAGAATCTCCTAAATAGCGAGAGGGAAGCCAGCAAAGAGCAAAAGTCAGATGAAATGAATTCATGAAACAGAGTAACTTGTTAACAGATAGGGAAACTAAAGAAGTGAACATTGCAAAATAAATGCCATCACTGGAATAACTGAGCAGCTTGCAATGACTCTCAATCAGGATTGCCTCAGATCTTCAATTAAAAAACTCCAATTGGTGGACTGGATCAAAGACCACAAGGCAATGGTGTGTTTCATTTAAGAGACTCATTTAACATAGAAAGAGATTCATAGACTGAAATCAGAGAGTTGGAAAACAATGTCCCATGCACCATGACTCGAAAAGCAAGTAGGTTTAGCAATTTTATTCTCAGACATTGAAACTTCAAGCTAAAATTGATCAAAGGGTAAAAGAAGGCCATTGAATGTTAGTTAATGGGAAAACCATGTTGGAAGAAATAGCAGTGGTAGATGTATGTGTACCCAACATCACTGCACCGAACTTCAAGACAAAAGCAATACCAATCAGTGAATGTGTTTGGCACCTTTGTGAAAGATAAGGTAGCTTAGTGTGTCTGCAGTTATTTCTGCATCCTCTAATCTATTCCATTGAGCTTCATATCTGATTTTTTTTTTACCAGTTACACACTGTTTTTATCACACAAGATTTATAGTAGAATTTCAAGTCAGGAATGTGATGCCCCCTGCCTTCTTTGTTGCCAACAATTGCCTTTGCTATTCTAGTTCTCTTATGATTTTAAATAATTTTAGGATTGTTTTTTCTAATTCTGTAAAATATTCTGTTGGAATTTTGATTGGAGTTGCATTGAGCCTGTATATCAGTTTTGGAAGTATGAGCAGTTTCACTATTTTCCTTCTTCCTACCCAATAACATGGGATATCTGTCTATTTTCCAATATCTTCTTCAACCTTGATTTTCAGTGCACTATAGTTTTCAAGCTGGTTGTTTTTTTACATCTTTCATTAGATTAATTCCTAGGTATTTCATTTTTTGTGCTATTGTAAAAGGCATTGTTTCCCTGTTTTTTTTCTGAGTGCATTTATTATTCATGTACAAGAAGGCTATTGATTTTTGAGTGTTGACATTGTAACCAGCTACATCAGTAAATTTGCTTATTGAATCTAGAAGTTAATTGTTGGAGTTTTTGGGGTCTTCTAGGTAGAGTATCATATCATCTGAAAATAATGATAACTACTTCCTTTCTTGTCTTTTTTGGTTTTATTTGTCTTTTATATTTAAAGAGAAAAAATCAGGAAAAGGGTAGAAATATTATCAAGGAAAGAAGATAAACAATAAGAAATCACTAGATGATACATTACATATTGTACTTTTAGAAATAGTTATTCAAGTTACAGGATTAAAGCACGCAAAGTGGACACTAAATCAGTTAGAGTGCAAACAGACCTGTTCAACAATCCCACAAGAACCTAGATATATGATCATCAATCCCACACATCTAAACATACATGCAGCTATATCTTTTATAGTGCTTCCTACTTCCTCTTTTTTTTACAATAGCAATTATACATTTCTAAAATTTTATTTAAACCAAAAAAAGGTAGCAACAATACAGAATTCTAAATGACAGAAATAAAAAGGAGAATGAGAAAAAGCCCCTCTAAGAAATCAGTAATTTATAAATTATGTACTGTCATCCTGGATGTAGTTTTTCAAGTTACAAAGTTAAAGGGTACATAGTAAATATTGAAACAGTCAGACTACAAACAGTTCTGCTGAAAGATCCAGCAAAGATTCAGCAATATGTTCATCTATTTTACACACTCAAACCTGCATGCAGTTATATGCCTTAGAGCACTTTCTTTTCCTCTCTTTTTTACAATAGCAATTACACATTTTGGTTTTATTACCCTTGTAGTTCTTATTTACTTTTTACCCTAGAGACACAATTTGATATTTATGAATATGTTTCTTATTTATTTCAATATCGAGGATAGTCTCAATGTGTCTCCATTTGCCTATGAAGGCCTCAAGGTCATCCTTTTTTATAGCTGAGCAATATTCCATTGTATATAAATGCCACATCTTTTTCATCCACTCTGCAGTTAATGGGCATCTTGGTTGTTTCCAGGATTTAGCTATCACAATTTGTGCGGCTATGAACATGGGTGCACATATAATCACTGTGATATTAACTTTTCAGTTCTTTGGGGAAAATACCCAGGAGGGGGAGAGCTGGATTGAATGGGGCTTCCAATCCTAGACTTCCGAGAATTCTCCATATGGATTTCCACAATGGTTGCACCAGTCTACATTCCCACCAACAGTGGAGCAATTTTCCTTTTTCCCCACAGCCTCACCAACATTTGGTATCAGTTGATTTCTTGATGGCAGCTATTCTTTCCAGAGTAAGGTTGAATCTCAATGCTGTTTTAATATGCATTTCTCGAATGACCAGTGATGGCAAACATTTCTTCATGTGTTTATTTGCCATTTGTATATCTTTCTCTGAGAACTGTGTGTTCATCTCAGATGCCCATTTTTGGAGAGGGTATTTGAATTTGGAGGGCTTGATTTTTTCAAATCTTTATATATTCTGGACACAAGTCCTTTGTCTGAGGGGTTGCTGTTTAAAATTTTTTCCCACTCTGTTGGTTTTCTTTTCACACTGTTGGCGATTTCCTTTGAAGTGCAGAAACTTTTCAATAATGTGAGATCCCACTTGTTGATTCTTTGAAGTGTTCCCTGTGCAGTTTGTGTTTTGTTCATGAATTCTCTGCCTACCCCTATGTCTTCAAGACTTCAACCTACCTTGTCTTCCAGTAGATTTAGTTTTTCTGTTTTAATATTGAGGTCTATGATCCACTTAGACTTTAGTTTTGTGCATGGTGATATGCATGGATCTAGTTTCATTTTTCGGCATGTAGAGAGCCAATTTTTCCAACACAATTTATTAAAGGGACTATCCTTCTTCCAGTGGACATAGTTAGCCACTTTGTCAAATACCAGGTGGCTGAAGATCTTTGTAGTTGTGCTTGCTTCTGCTAATCTGTTGCATTTATCCTCGGGCCTATTTCTTTGCCAGTGCCCAGTGGATTTGATCACTGTGTCTTTATAGTACTGTTTCAAGTCAGGAATTGAGATGCCTCCTGCCTTGCTTTTGTTGCCTAGAATTGCCTTTGTATTCTAGGTTTCTTCTGTTTCCAAATGAATTTTAGGTGTGGGTTCTCTAGATCTGTGAGGTATGTCAATGGTATTTTGATTGGGATTGCATTAAATCTGTATAACAATTTTGGGAGTATAGCCATTTTCACAATGTTGGTTCTTCCTAACCAAGAGCGAGGAATGTCCTTCCATTTTCTAATATCCTTTTCAATGTCCTTTTTTAGCATAGTATATTTTTCAGCATATAGGTCTTTTACATTTTTAATTACATTGATTCCTAAGTATTTCATTTTTTTACATGTTATTTTAAAGGGCGATATTTCCATAATTTCTTTCTCCGTGAATTTTTTGTTTGTGTACAAGAATGCTATTGATTTCTGAGAATTGTCTTTGTATCCAGCTACACTGCTGAACTTGTTTATTACCTCTATCAGTCTTTTAATGGAGTCCTATGTGTCTTCTATATAGAGTATCATGTCATCTGCAAATAGTGATAATTTAACTTCTTCCTTTCCTATCTTTACTCCTTTTATTTCTCTCTCTTGTCTGATTGCCCTGGCTAGTGTTTCCAGAACTATATTGAAAAGGAGTGGTGATAGTGAATATCCTTGTCTTGTTCCTGATTTAAAAGTGAAAGCTTTCAGTTTTTGTCCATTTAGTATAACATCGGCTGTTGGTTTGTCATAGATGGCCTGTATTAGGTTGAGATAGACACCTTGTATTCCACATTTTTGAAGGGTTTTTATCATGAACATGTGTTGGGCTTTATCAAAAGCTTTTTCTGCATCTATTGAGATGACCATGTGATTTTGTTTTTGGCTCTGTTGAAGTGGTGGATTACTTTTATTGATTTGCGTATATTAAACCATCCCTGCATTCCTGGAATGAAACCCACTTGGTCATGATGTATAATCTTCTTGATGATTTGCTGCATTCTATTTGCCAGTATTTTATTGAGACTCTTTGCATCAATGTTCATTAGTGAGAGTGGCCCATAGTTCTCCTTTTTGGTTGGATCTTTCTTTGGTTTTGGAATCAGAGTAATACTTGCCTCCAGGAATGATTTAGGGAGAATTGCTTTTTTCTCAATTTCATTGAAGATTTTAAGAAGTACCGGCATCTAATCTTCTCTAAATTTCTTGTAGAATTCAGCTGTGAATCTATCAGGACCTGGGTTTTTCTTCATTGGTAAGATTTAATCATATTTTCAATTTCAATAGCTGATATTGGGTTGTCCAAAATTGCTATATTTTGTTGGTTGAGCTTTGGTTGTTCCTATGTTTCTAGAAATCTGTCCATTTCCTCTGTGTTTTCCACTTTATGTGAGTAGAGATTTTCAAAGTAGGCATTCATGAACTTTTGAATTTCCATGGGATCTTTAGTAATTTCTCCCTTTTCAGCTCTTATTGCATGAATTTGGGTTTTTTTCTTTCTTTCTCTTGGTAAGGTTAGCTAGGGGTTTGTTAATTTGTTTATTCTCTCAAAAAATCACCTTTTTTATTCATTAATTCTTTGTATTTTTTTTTAGTTTCTATTGCATTGATTTTTGCTCAAATCTTTACAATTTCCTCTCTTCTATGAGCTTTGGGTTATAGCTTGCTCTTCTTTTTCTACACACTTGAGATGGAGCATTAGGTTTTCTATTTGTGCTCCTTCTGTTTTCTTGATATGACAGATTATTGCTATATATTTCCCTCTTAAGACTGTTTTCATGGATCCCACAGATTACAGTATGTTTTTTCTCTATTTTCATTGAATTGTGGGTATTGTTTCATTTCTTCTTTAATTTCTTCTGTAGCCCACTGGTTGTTCAAAGGCTGTTATTTAATTTCCATGTATTTATGTAGGTTTTACAATTTCTTTTACCATTAATTTCCAATTTCAGTGCACTATAGTCAGATATTATGCATGGTATGATTTCAATACCTTTGCATTTACTAAGAATGTTTTCTGGGATAATATATGGTCTATTTTGAGAATGTCCCATGTGCAGCTGAGAAAAATGTATATTCTGATGTGGTTGGGTGGAACACTCTGTAAACTTCTACTGAGTCCAATTGCTCGCTGGTATGATTCTGTTCTGTTATTTCTGGGCTGACTTTTTGTCTAATTGATCTATCTCTTTGTGACAATGGGCCACTAAGATCTCCTGTTATAATTGTGTTCTTTTGTATTTGATTTTTGATGTCCATTAGTATCTGTCTTATATAGTTGGGTGCTCCTGTATTTGGCGCATATATATTTATAATTGTTAGTTCTTCCTCTTGAATTTTACCACTAACAAGTATGTAGTGATCTTCTCTATCTCTTTTAATCATTTTAGGCTTGAAGTTCACATTGTCTGCAAATAGAATAGCTACTCCTGCTTTTTGCTGAGTTCCTGTTGCATGGAATACTGTTTTCCATCCTTTGACTTTTAACCTATGAGTTTCCTTTTGGGTCAGATGTGTTTCTTGTATACAGCATATTGTGGGGTCCTGTTTCTTGATCCAGTCTTTCAATCTATTTCATTTTATAGGTGAATTGAGGCCATTCATATTTATGGATATCACTGATATATACTGGCTTGACTTTGCCATGTTATGTTCTAGTTGTTTCTTTCTGGTTTTCCTCTTATTTAATTGCTTATCCTACCTGGTAGTTTCTTACTGTTATTGTTTTGGGGATTGTGGTCATTGTTATCTCTGTCTAGTATGTCTTTCAGTACTCTTTCTAAGTTTGGTTTGGTGGACATGAATATCTTCACTTGTTCTTTGTCATGGAAGTATCTTGTTTCTCCATTAAATCTGAATGAAAGTTTTTCTGGGTACATCAGTCTGGGTTGAAGGTTGTTTTCTTTCAGGGCTTGAGATACATCACTCCAAGCTCTTCTTGATTTGATGGTTTGTGCTGAAAAGTCTGCTGTGATTCTAATGGGCTTTCCTTGATAGGTGAGTTGTGGCTTTTCTCTGACAGGTTTTTATATTCTGTTTTTATGCTGTATGTCTGAGATCTTAATTATTATGTGTCTGGGTGTGGATTTCTGTTGATTGTGACTCTTTAGTGTTCTATATGTCTTGCTTATCTACATATCAGGTTCTTTACCCATGTTTGGGAAATTTTCTGCTATTATTTCTGTAAATACTTTACGTATATCATTTGCCTGGATTCCTGTATCTTCACTAATGCCCATTATTTTTATATTGTTGCTCTTGGCATCATCATGAAGCTTGTGGATTGTAATTTCATGCTGCTTTGTTAGTTTTTACAAGTTCTATCCTTTCCTGATCACTAACTGTGATCCTGTCCTCAAGATCTGAAATCCTATCCTTAGCTTCCTTTAGTTGGTTTTGCACATTTTCAGTAGAATTTTTTGTTTCTTGGATGTCTCTTTGAGTTTGTTTCATGAATTTTGCTTGTTTTCTATATTGTTCATTCAATGTTTCAGTCAGTTTCTCATGGTTATGTACTTTTTCTCTAGTTATTCTTTAGCTGCATTCAACAACTGCCTTACTAATGTTGTTATTTCTATCTTTACATGGGAGAATACTTCATATTTGATTTCTTCTATAGCGTGATGCATTTTTATTATTTTATTTCACTTACTATGTTTTCAGAGATTCCTGGTGTGTTACACTTGGGGTCTGCTATTTCAGTGTCTCCTATACTTCTTCTGGTGAACTATATGTTTGAGACTGCATTTTGGTTTTTCGTTTTGTCATTTTCACTCTGCCTGGTGTTTTCTATGTGTAGGTGGGGATCACCCACACACTTTTCATACACACCAAAGTCTAATAGTTAGTTGGAGGGGGTTTTACTGCTGGCCCTCATGATCCCCTGAATACCTCTATTTTAGGGGTATTCTCACCAGATTGATACAGTCAATCTGGTGTAGTCCAAAGTTTGCCACCTGTGAGCAAAGTTCCAAATGTTGTCACACTAACAGGATCCCATTGAGTTTTTCTGATGTTCCAGGTGGGAGGGCAGGCCCATCTGTAGCAGTCCAGGGCAGTTTTCAGTCTTGAGAGGGTCTCCTCAATGTTCCCTGTGGCAGTTCGGTCCCATGGGGGAGGTTTTGGGTAGCCTACCCCTGAAGTGGGCTTGCTCTGAGTTCCCGGTGGCATGGAGGCCCTTGGTGGAAGTTCTGGGCAGCCTTCCCTTGAGGTGTGCTTGCTCTGACTTCCCGGTGGCAGGGCCTGCCCTTGGTGGAGCTTCTGGAGATCTTCCCCCTTAGGTGGGCTTGCGTTTAATTCCTATTGCTTTTCTTTCTGTCTCTTGGCTAATTGCTCTGCCTAAAGTTTCCAGAACTATGTTGAAAAAGAGTGGAAACAGTGGGCATCCTTGTCTTATTCCTGATTTAGAGTGAAAGCATTCTGTTTTTTTCCATTTAGTATGATGTTGGCTAGTGGTTTATCATAGATTGCTTTTATCAAGTTGAGATAAAGACCATCTATTCCAGTTTTTCTGCGGGCTTTTTATCAAGAATGGGTGCTTGTCAAACTCTTTTTCTGTATCTATTGAGATGATTGTATGATTTTTGTCCTTGCCTTTGTTAATATGATGTATTACATTTATGGATTTTGCCATGTTAAACCATCCCTGCATCACTGGGATGAATCCCATTTGATCATGGTGTACAATCTTTTTGACAGTTTGCAAAAGTCTTCTTGCCAGTATCTTATTGAGGATTTTTACATCAATGTTCATTAGGGAGATTGGCCTGTAATTCTTTTTCTCAGTTGGGTCCTTCTCTGGTTTTGGAATCAGAGTAATGCTTGCTTCCAGGAATGGATCTGGGCGTATTGCTTCACTTTCAACTTCATTAAAGAGTTTGAAAAGTAATGGTTTTATGTCTTCACTAAATTTCCTGTAGTATTCAGCAGTGAATCCATCCTGGGCTTTTTTTTGTTTATTACATCTTTAATTTCATTTATTGATACTGGGTTATTTAGGAGATTTATATTTTCTTGAGTCAGCCTTGTTAATTCATATGTATCTAGGAATCTGTCCATATCTTCTGCCTTTTCCTTGTTATTAGAAGACAAGTTTTCAAAGTAGCTATAGATGCTTTTCTGGATTTCTGCAGTGTATGTTGTAATTTTACACTTTTTATTACTAACTGCATGGGTTTGAATCATTTCTTTCCTTTTTTTGATAAAAAGGATTTGTCAATTTTATTTAATCCTTGAAAGAACCAACTTTTCATCTCATTGTTTCTTCATAATATTTAGTCTCTAATGTGTTAATTTCTTCTCTAATTCTTATAATTTCCTCCCCTTTATAGGCTTTTGCTTAGCCTGCCCCTCTTGTTCTAGAACTTTGTGGTTCAACATTAAGTCATTTATGTATGCTTGCTCTGTTTTCCATACATGAGTATTTACTGGTATACATTTCCCTCTTAAGACTGCTTTCATTGTGTCCCACCAGTTGCATTATGTAGTATTGTCACTGTCATTTAACTGGAAAAAATGTCTAATTTCTTCTTTAATTTCATCTGTAACCCATTGATTGTTCACTAGGGTGCTATTTAATTTCTATGTGTTGATAAAATTGTTGTGGTTTCCTTTGGCATGGATTTCCAATTTGATTGCACTGTGGTCTTAGAGTATGCGTGGGATAATTTAAGTTCCTTTACATTTTTTAAGTATGCTCTATGAGCCAGTATATGTTCTTTTTTTAGAGCATATCTCCTGTGTATTCTGATTTTTTTTTGTATGGAACACTCTTTAAATATCTCCTAAGTCCATTTGCTCAAAAGTTTTATTTGTTCTCATATTTTATTACAAATTTTTGTCTAGTTGATCTGTCTTTCTGAGACAGCGAGGTATTGAGGTCTCCATATACAATTGCATTAAGGCTTACTTGATTTTTCATATCCTAAAATAATTTTTTTATATAACTGGATGCACTAATATTTGTTGCATATACATTTATGATTACAAACTCTTCCTCTTGTATTATTCCCTTTACCAGAATGTAGTGACCTGCTTTATCTCTCTTAATCAGTCTTGGCTTGAAATTCACTTCATCTACAAATACAATAGCAACCCCTGCTTTTTCTGAATTGCTGTTGCATGGAGTATTGATTTCTATCCTTAGACTTTCAATGTATGACTCTCTTTTTGGATTAAATGTGTTTGTTGTATATAGCATGTCATTGGATTGTGCTTCTTGGTCTACTCTGCTAGTTTGTGTCTTTTGACTGGTGGGTTGAGATCATTAAGATTGATGGTTAAAACTGATATGTATTGATTTATCTTTGTCATGTTATGTTTCTATCATTGACCCCCTCACACATTTTTTCATTTTCCTTTCCCTCTAATGGTTTGTCTATCCTAATGGATTCCTTCTGTGGGCGTTCATGGAGTTGTAGTCCTTATTATCTCTTTCTAGAATGTCCTTCAGAACATATTGGAGAGCTGGTTTCATGGTCATAAATTTCCTCAGTTGTTCTTTGTCATGGAAGTGTCTTATTTCTCCATCAATTTTGAAAGATGGTTTTGTGGGATACATTAGTATGGGTTGAAAGTTGTTTTCCTTGAGAACTGGCAATACTTTACTCCAAGTTCTCCTAGTCTTGAGAGTTTTTGCTGCGAAGTCAAATGTAATTCAGGTGGGCTTTCCCTTATAAGTGATTTGTTTCTGTTCTCTAACAGCCTTTAAAATTCTGTCTCATGTTGAATTTCTGGAAGCTTGAGTATGAAATGCCTGGATGTAGAATTGCTTTGATTATTGCTAATTGAAGTTCTCTATGCCTCACTTATTTGTATTTTTCTCTACCAGGAAAGTTTTCTGTCATGACATCTGTGATCACATTTTTAATGTCATTTGTGGTATATTATTCTTGTTCATTGTCTCCAATTAATCTTCAGATATTCTTCTTTGTCTCATCTATCAGCCTCTGGGTTGATTTCTTCTGTTCCCTTGCTAGTTTTGAGAAATCTTTCTTTTCCTGGTCACTAATTGCAAGCCAGTCTTCAATATCTGAGATCCTGTCTCACACTGGCATATTCTGCTTCAAATACTTTAAATGGAGTTATATTCTCCTGCACATCTGCCTGAATCTACATTATGAATTCCATTTGTTTCCTATGTTGCACTTACATAATTTCCTTAAGCTCATCTGTAGTTTTGTCTGTGCCTGCTGTCACATCACTAATCATGGCATGGATTTTGGTAATCTCTGTAGTTATTTGATACATTATTTATGATTTCAATTTATTCCAGAGCCTCATACAATGGCTTTGTTACTGCTTTGGAGAGATGTGGTGGGAGCTTTCAGATTTTCTAGCCTCATCGACCCCTGAGTTTGCCTTGGGTGAAGTGGGTATCTGAGGTTCTGTGTTATTTAAGTATCTACTTCTCTCTTTTCAGCACCATGCAAAACAATTATATACCATATGTAAGTCTGTCATATATCAATTCTGTCCTCAAGGGTTAAGATTCAAAATGGATTAAAGTGAAAACAGAAAAGTTGAAAAGAAAAAGATTACAAGTGGGTTGGAAGACAATGATGGATACCACCAACTTTGGGAAGCACATGTAGAAGACTGAAGGAAATGATAGCTGGAAGAGATAGAACATAGAACAGAAAAACCACAGCCACAAGGAAGTTAAAAACCACACTCACATGAAATAAAAAAGAAAATAATAAAAGAGAAGATTGATAAAACACTAAAAATGACAAATAAGGAAAGAAGAAAATAAAACAAAACAAAACAAAGCAAAAAAAAATCTACTTCCAGGATTCTCTGGATTCACTAGTAGAGCCTGTGGAGACAGCATCTCAAATCTTGTCACTGTATCCTCACAATCCAGGAGTTGCTTAAGATGTAGTAGACAACCTTAGCAGGCCTGCCCTGAGAACAGACTGATTGGGCTTCCCCTAGTCCTAGCATTTTCCACAGTTCTGCA
>PVLA01018516.1:0-14346 GCA_004027455.1 Hydrochoerus hydrochaeris
CCTCCTTCCCTCCCTCCCTTATTCCCTTCCTTCCTCCCTCCCTTATGTTTTCTTCTCTTATCAGTGGTATTGGGCCCTGAACCCAGGGCCTCCATGCAGAGTTACATCCCCAGCCCGTTTTTAAGTTTTTAAAATTTTGAGACGGGATCTCACTGAGTCACTAAATTGCCCAGACTGGCCTCAAACCTGCCACTGTCCAGCCTCAACCTCCCAGCGTGCTGGGTGACAGGTGCGGCCGGGCAGCTCACACTATGAACAAAAACAGAGATGATGTGACAAACCAGGAGCCCTTTCTAGTTCAACAGTGACCACTGCCCTTGGCTGTATCATCTCCACCTCCTTATTCTTTCCTTCTGGAATATTCTAAATACCCTAAATACATTTAAAGGCTCGTCTTTTATGCAACACTACTCTGATGTCATTATCACACTGAACAGAACATCACTGACTCCTTCTGGTTCTCTCACCGGGTTCCAGCCCAGTTCTGCTTCTGTTCCCTGGTGGTGGAACCGGGACCCATCAGGCCCACCCTGGCGTCTGCCAGGGGGCCCCAATCCTGCCTCTGCCCTTGGCTGAGAGGCCTCAGTGCTTCCGATGGTCTCCGCTGGTCATGACCTCATTAGTGGCTGCGAATGGGGGCGCCCTAATTGAACCACCCCTCTGGGGCTGTTAGGCCCACATCCAGTAGCAGGAACACTCCCATGCCTGGAACCTGGCCCGCACGGGAGGGAGGAAGGTGTGAACACCCATTCCTTCCTCTCCTCGCTGGGGGTTGAGGGCATGGAGCCGGCCTCCAGCCCCTGGCCGGGACCAGGGGCGCTGCCCATCCCAGCTCAGTGCAGTTCCGCCCCGGGGAGGGGGTGTGTGGCGTGGGCTTCTCACCCATCTGCGCTCCGTGCATGACTGTGACCGGCTTTGCGTGAGACGGGCTGCAGGCTAACCGGAGTGTTCGGAGCGCTCCTGAGGCATGGCTAAGTGAGGGTGTTCCGGGTGTATTAAACGAATTCTTGCCTTACAGTATTTTATCCTGAGGTAATTCCTCAGTGAGTCAAGGTGCACCAGAGTACCCTGCGGGAGCGCCCTTGCACACATGTGGTCTGTACTTCACAGGCTGAATTTGGACACTTTATTATATTGGCCTAAAGGCCCTCCTACCTATCAACCACCCTGCTTTCTTTTTGCCTGTTTGAGACAGGGTCTCACTATGCAGTTCAGGCTGGTCTTGAGCTCACTTCGTAACCCAGGCTGGTCTCAAACTAGCAACGATCTTCCTCCTGCCTCAGCCTCTCAAGTGCTGGGACCATTTTTTTTTTTAAAACAGTACTGGAGGTTGAGCTACATCTCCTTTTTTAATTTTAATTTTTAAAATTTGATATAGTTTCTTGCTATGTCGCTAAGTTGCCCAATCTGAGCTCAAACCTGTGACGCTTCTGCCTCAGCCTCCGGGAGTGCTAGAGATACAGGTATGTACCACTACACTTGGTCTAAAGGTCCTCCTCTTGCAAATCCAAATTCTTGGTTTTAACACATACTGTCTTTGCTACAAGAGTCCAGTTTGAAACTTCTGTGGCTCAGGATCATCACCTTTGTAGGGCTCTGTTCCAGGCTGAGACATCAAGGGGAACAGGAGATGACAGGTGGGTGCTCCCAGTTCTGAGTGACTTGTCTGAGTGACACTTCCATGGAGCCAGCATTGCCTGTGCTGGTGCCAGGCTCTCGGTGGGCTCCGAGGTGGCACTCCTGGAGATAACAGTTAAGGGTCCGCTGAGCAGAGGTGCACAGGAGGGAGACCCAGGGACCTTGCTGAGCACTGTCTGGGTGGCACATTTGTGTCACCTCCTGGGTCTGAGCCAGCAGGGTCCTCGGTAGCCCACAGGGCCGGGTGCCTGAGTCTGGAGCTCAGCTCTGTTTCTCGCCTGGCTCTTTGCCCTGGGAAGTCACTTCCTTCTGCCTCAGTTTCCTCCTCTACAACGTGGAGCAGCAGTTATCAGGGCTGGGAGGAGCACTGCATCCTTGGCAGGCACTGGAGCCGCGAGGCTGCGGCAGGTATGCGCTTTTCCTGCTCCGCCCTCAGGGCAGCCAGGGCTGGGGGTGCTGTGGGTGCGGGTCTGGACAGGTGAGTTGGTCAAGAGGTCAAGGGCTTGCCCAGCCTTAGAATGGAGGTGCCTGGGCACGGGCAGGTGGATGCCCAGTTCCATCTATTGCTGGAGTTCATGATCTCCACACAAACTGAAGAGGGTACTGAGAGCTGTCAGTCATTGACTTTGCGATGGAGTTCTGGGGAAAAAGGTCTCCCTTGGGATGCACTCCCATCCCCTGGTCCCCAAGCGGAGAATTTTGTGAGCTTCACACTCCTGACACTTCCATGTTTAATGAATTTCCCATGGACACAGATTCAGATAAAAATAAATGATTGGAAATAACAAATCCCAAAGCATCCAAGGAAGCAAACATTCGTCAAGGTGAACAGAAATCAGAGCCACAACATCAGTAGACTTGGGGACCCTGGATAGGAGGATCCTCCATCTCCTGAGCTTCCTGTGCAAACCTAGGCTGGCTGACCGAGGTCATGAAAAGGCTGCCAGATTGAAAAAGTTTTTTAAGCTTTTCACAAAATAAAAGAGAGGGTTAAAATACCAGCATAGACCAAAGGGTTTTGTTAAGAGGCAAAATGGAGCACCTATAAATTAGACATTTAAAGAAATTTAAAATAGAACTTCAATAGATGGGTTCAACAGCAGATCAGACACAGCCGAAGAGCAGATTAGCATTGTGAATGACAGGGCAGAAGAAAATACTGGGGATTATCTTTGTGTTTTCTGTTGCTATAACCTAATATCCTAGACTGAGAAATTTGTGGATAATAAAGGTTTATTCAGCTCACAAAGCTATAGGTTGAGATGCTTAAGGTCAGGTGGTGAGTGCTTTCTTGCTGGTTGGACCCTGAGGTGGGCCAGGGGTCCTATCTTAGATCTCTGTCCATTTTGAAAGCCAAAGAACTATCAAATCAGGGCTCTACCCCTCTATGGCCTCAGTGGAACTTATTCACCTCCCTAATGTCCTACCTCCAAGGGCCATAGTTGATTAAATTTCTACTCTCTCAACACCTCACAATGGAGATTACATTCCAAGGTGAGTTTTGGTAAATGCATTTAAACCCTAGCAAAAATGTAGCTCAGGGAGGGGAGCAGACCATTCTGAGGGGATTTAGAGCATGAGAAACAGCAGAAAGCCCCACCTCGGGGATTCAGGAAGGCTGTGGGAGGGGGGCAGGACTAGGCCAAAAACAAAATTGTGAAGATTTGCAGTATGGTGACTGCCAAGCACTAACCCCTGCTTGTACCCTCTGCCTAGCACTGGTGGCAGTGATGTCCCTTTTGGTGTCCATCTTTGCTGTAGAGTCACTATGACATATTTGAAGACATCAACCTCTAGTGGGCTGGAACAGAAACTTCATCCCAGGAAGGGCCGTGCAGCTTTGGATGAGATCAGGAATAGGGAAGGGAATTTCCTTGGAAGAGGCAGCTGCTCTGGCTGTGAGTTCTGTCCCCTCCCGGGCCAGTATGGGATGGGGACCAGCTTTAGTCCTAAGTGCCCAGGGGTTCATGGGAGATGAGAAGAGCTAGGACTGTGTTTCTAGGAAAGGCTGGATCTGATTTCCACCAGGAATCCCAGGAATGAGAGCAGACTTTGCTAAGGCCCAGAGTGGCCGTGAGAGGAGTTGGCCAGACTGGAAAACTTCGGGTTCTGTCCAGCAGGGCTGCCTCAGTGGGATGAGGCTGGAGATTGAAGAAGCCCCCAGGATGGAGGTGCCTGGCCTGGGAAAACCTGTGAGAGTTCATGTTCACCATCTTCCAGGCCTGCTGGGGGCAGTGGTGGGGCACCGAGGTTGAGGCAGGAAGCTCTGGGGCTGCTGTATCTGTCCATTTTCTGTTCCTATAAGAAAACGCCCAAGGCAGGATACTTTTGTTGTTATACTGACGGTTGAACTCAGGATTGTTCACACGGAGCTACATCCTCAGCCCTTTTTCATTTTTTTATTTTGAGTCAGGGTCATGTTAAGTCGCTGACTTTCCCAGGCTGGGCTGGAGCTTGCAGTTCTTCTGCCTCAGCCTCCCAGAGTGCTGGGATTATAGGTGTGTGCCACCATGTCCAGTCGAGTTGGGGTACGTTTTGAAGAGAAGATATTTATGGAGCTCATGGTTTCTGAGACCAAGAGTCCAAACACACCAATGAGAGTCCCCATGGCCACACCCCTGGCCGACAGCATCATGGCAGGAAGATCTTTGAGAGGGAGAGATTGCTTGGCCAGACAGGAAGCCACAGAGAATGGGAAGGGGCAGTTTGGAGACCAAGCCCCACCACAAGGACTCTTAGAAGACACACTGAAGACACACCCAAGCATAGCAACTGTGTCCCTAACTATGGCTGGCCTTGGGAGCTTGCGGCCACTGACAGGGCCACCCTGCCTCCTGGCCCCTGGCCTCCCCTCCCCGATCCGTAAGGCTGTCAGGAACAGAATGTCAGGTTAAGGTTGCTGTATTGACCATTACCTGGCACCAGGCCTTTCAGTTTTGGGAACAAAACTGATTGGCTCCCACCTGGGGCCAGCGGCAGGGTTACCAGGATCCCACGCAGGAGTCTCTGGGTGTTACTTGGTGGAACACCCCGGGGAGCCCAGGCCCCTCCTGGCTTTGTAGGAGGCTGGGGACAAACACAGGGCAGTGAGTTCAGTTCCTACCCTCACCCTGGCAAACAGGCCCTGAAGAATGGAAGTCCCAGTGAGGCCAAGGCCTGGAAGGGCTTCTCCTTCTTCTCCTTGGGGGGGCCTCCCCTGCCTCTATTCACTCATATTTAAATTAAATGAAACTAATTATTTACGGTGCTGGGGATTCAACCCAGGGCCTCACATCGGCATGGCAAACTCTATACCCCTGAACCGCATTCCCACTTGGTTTTTATTTTGATATAGGCCTCTGGCTTGTGAGCCTGTGCCTCCACCTCCAGAGTAACTAGGATTACAGGCATGTGCCACCATACCCACTTTCATTTAATTTTTAATTGTGGTCACAAATATATAATATAAAACTGATCATGGGAACTGTTTCTGGAAGCCGTTACCAGGCAGCCGGCACCAACACAAGGAAATCCTAATGCCACAGGAACTAGTGACACATGTTGATTCTTTGTGTCTTTGATAAAAGATTTCGCCCAAGACCACAGGCTGTTGTACAGAGTTTATTGGAAAATAATAGATTTTTCAGAGTGCCAGCCCCACCCTCTCCTGCTCCCCATGCAGAAAGAGAGAAGGGAAGACAGAGAGATGGGTGGGAAGGGAAGGAGGGGGAGAGAGAGAGACAGGTTACATTTGTGTGATGACTGTGTCTTCAAGGACTATGTGTTCCTCCCTCCCAGGTCATTGCTGTTGTACAAACAAAGTGAGCTGTGTGTGTCACTTGCTTCAGAGCGAAGGACGTCCCCGTTTACACTCTAGCGGATGTCTCCTTTTAGTTTGCGTTGAGACCTTGAGTTTTTTCTCTGCCTTTTCACTCACCATCTGCACTTTGAACAGGCCCTGAACTTTATCCTTGTGAGCCGAGGTTTGAAGCCACAGGCCTGTGTGTGTTTTGTCTATAGCTAATGATTAAGAATGTGGAGAGGGGGATTCACATCTCCTTTGCTTTTCAGTTAGCTCCCCAGCAGTCTGTCTCCAGCCTGCTAATGACTGACCTCCTGCCTAATGGGAACCATGTTCAGGTGCACACAGCATTAGACACAGCTGCATGGTCAGACTACCGTTCGCCTCCAGAACTTCCTCACCTCCCCACACTGAAGCTCTGTCCTTTCTAGGTTCACCCCCCCACACACTGCCCAGCCCATGTCCCCACCCCGGCTCTATGATCCGATGACCTCCAGGCCCACTGTCCCATCTTGGCTGCTGACCTTGCCTGCCACCTCTGCTCCGGTAAGAACCTGTCCTGCCACAGCTGCTAAACCCGTCCGCTCAGCTGTGACTCCCCTTTCTGACCTCTGTCACCTCCTGGTGATTCCCTCCCTGTGCACAGCATTTCCACCTTGTTACCAGGTCTGGGGAACCTGAGCACTGTTGGGCCCCGTTTCTCCCAACTGCCAGGGCAGCTGGGAAAGAAGCACCCAGTTCTAATGCCCTGAGTTGTCTTGCTTTTACGGTCAAAGATGGCAACTTTTGGGCCTGCTGCAAAATGAACCTGCAGCAGGTCTCAAAATGACTGGGAATTTACAGATGGGGCCATCTGCATTGGGTCCAGCACTTTTCCAGCAGCCCTTTTTGCCTGCCTGTTTATCCTGTGAGCTCCTGTCCCCCACCTGCAACCCATAGGTGGTGCTGAGAAAAGTCAGCAGTGTGAGCAGTTGAGAGTCCTGCGTGAGCCACCTTCCACCCGAGCCAGCTCCCTGCCCTGCAGGGCACATGGGGTTATGGGGACGGGGATCTGGTCATTTTCAGTCTGCAACTGGAGACCTACACAATCCAAGGGGGAACCCTGAGGTCGAAGGGCAGGAGAGAGGGGGAATCCACTCTGCCTCTACTTTTTGGTACTGTCCAGGACTCTGAGGATTGAATTGACCTCCGTACCTTGATGGAGGTGATCACCTTTAGTCCATCCTCATGCATGGAGCTGCACAGAGGACATCTACTGAGTGAATAAAAGGAATGCAGGTGGTGGATACCTTCTGGGAGGCCCCTCCTGCCCCTGAGCCCTGTGGCTGGCTCTGGAGCGTTATTCTTGACTTCCACACATGCCTAATGCAGGGAACAACTTTGAGCCTCTCTACTGCTCTGTAAGATACACAGCCACCTCGGGAAGGCCCTGGGACAGGAGGATGGCATCATGTGTCTGGTGTGCTGAGAAACAGCCACATTGAAAAGGAGTAAAAATTACCCCAAATCAGCATTTTGAGATCATTTCTCATTAATCTGTGTTCTCCATCTATTTTGTTCCATTAATGCAGATGAGAAAGTATTTCATTCTTTCACTTTAGCTTTCTTCCTCTGAATAAATATGTTGTGGTTGATGCCTTGTGTCAATTTGCGTTGTTTAGAAATTTAGCTAAGAGACTCAACAGGGAGCCAGGATCCTTACTTTGTAAACTTCCTCAGAAGTTTACAGAGGAAAAGAAGCTTGTTTTCCCCATTCTTTTGCTCTGGCTGCTTTTGCTGGCTGCTGCCTTGAACTGTTGCCCCTGTGCCATGCCACCCTGCCTTGGAGCCAGCTGATTATGGACTGAAACATCCACAAACTGTGAGCTAAATAAACCTTTCTTTCCTTAATTTCAGGAGTTGGGTATTTTGTCTCGGCAATGAAAGAAAAGCAACTAAGACAAAATAGAAGTTAGTTGTGTTCTCAAAGATGGAGACAATCAGGCCAAGCCACCATTTATAAGACTAGTTTGTCTTTAGCATTCAGCAACACAGACAGGTGGACCAGCCCTCAGGGGCTGCAGTGCTGAGGCCTCCTCAGCCTCTCTCCTTGGTTCACAGAAGATGTCTGCTCTCTATGACCCCATGCGGTTCTCATCTCTTTTGATAATGATTCCAGTCAGATTGGATCAGAGCCGTTAGCTATCACTTGACAAAACACTGGAGAATAACAACTTCAAGGAGGAAAGGTTTATCATGGCTCATGGTTTCAGAGGCTTTGGTTTGTGGTTGGCTGGCTCCATCACTAGGCCTGAGGTGAGGCAGACCATTGTGGTAGAAGCATGTGGAGGAACAAAACCACTCACCTCACCATGGCCAGCAAGCAGAGGGCTGGATGGAGAAGCTGGGGACATGATGCCAGAGCAGGGTCCAGTGATGAACTTCCAACCAGCCCCTACACCTACACTTTCCACCACTCCCCAATGGTCCATTCAGCTCCATTAGTCATCAATGGATTAATCCACTTGTGGGGCTTTGAGCCCTCAGGATCCAATCACCTCTGAACCCTGATGTCGTGGGGATCAAGTCCTCCATGGGGACGTGTCATACTTAACCTATAACAATAATCCTCCCCAGTGGTCCCTTGTTAATGTAATCACATCTTTAAGTCCAAATACAGTTGAACTCTGAGGTCCTGGGGAGGCCAGGACTTCAGCATATGATTTTTGGGGACCCAACACAGCCCATGAAAGAGGCTTGGAAGAGTGGGTAGAAAAAAATCAGGATTTCAGATCCTGGGCTCCCTAGGTAAGGTCCCTCAAAAACAGACTCTGTCCCAGATGCTACACTGTGACAGAAGAGAATGATGGCCCTGTACAGAGGCCCCTCAGCTGGTGTCAAGGATTCAAGGGGGCTCCAAATGAAATGACCCCAGCCCTGTGGGGAGCCAAGATTCCCTGGCTTCACAACAAAGTTTCAGCAAAGGCTGGGCCACACCAGCTGACCTGAGAGGGGCCCTCCAGGGCACATTTCCTGCCTGAGGAGATGGGCAGTGTCCCAAGCAATGAGCCATCTGTCCCCTCTGCTGGGACCTGGAGATGGAGACAAAGTAGATGAGACTTTATGAGGACATAAAAACCGAGATTCAACAGAACACACCAATTCATAAACACGGAGTTAGCAGAGTTTATTTCCGAGCAGCTCCCATAGCAATCACGGGCACTGCCCAGCACACAGGGAGGTGGCCCGCCGGCTGCAGGACAGTAAAGGATTTGCAGCTCTGTTTATCTGGAGTGAAAGCGATGGCCGTCACCCATGCTCCAGCCTTTCTTACTCTTACCTGCTGCGGTCATTTCCACTCGTGCTGGTAGGCATTCCAAGCGACGTCCTGATTTCTCTCACTTCTGGTGCCCCTGTCCTCTCAGTCTTACGGTTCAACAGGGATGAGATAAAGATGATGGCTTATGCTCTTCCGCCTCGCTCACAAGGGCGAGTTCATGCAGCTCCCTGGAGCCCCATCCTGAAATAATGCCTAGCGGAGGATAAGCTGGGCCCTACTGCCCCTGTAAGGCCCCTACTTCGGGGCGGCCTTGGCTTTGCTGTGGGAGTTGATAAAATGCACACGCTCTTCAAAGCAGCCCGGGTTTGAGGGGAACTGACAGCCAGCCACACCCTGCGCCTGGCCTGCCAAGGTCTCACCTGCAGGGATGAGCTCCAGGTGGGAGATTCTGACCTCGCTGCTGGCTCCACATCAGTGTAACGTAATTTAGGCTCTAGCAATCAGCATATCCCACCCCAGCTCTTGATTAGCTTGGGAAAAAGTACCCGAGTCTCATCCAAGATGACTGGAGGCCAATTTCTCCAGCAAATCAATCGCAGGAGTTTTATGAGAAGTACTGAGGGGAGAACACACCCTTCTTTTGGGGCCCTGAGCTAGGGAATGGGATCTGAGAGCAGAAGCCCGTTAGGTCAGTGAAGCACTGTCCCAGGCTGAGAGTCGAGTCCACGGGGAAGAGCCGAGTTCCAAGCTGAGCTCCAGGAAGGAGAAACTGTTCCAGATGCTGCTGTCTGATCACCTGGATCCTCTCATGCCTGAAGCCATGTCCAGAGTTTTTAGTTCCTGGAATCAATAAGCTTCTTCTCCCTTTTCACTCATTGGATTTTAGTTCCATTCATTTGCTGTGCAAAGCATGTGTGTGTGTGTGCAGTTTTACTCAAATTGCAACAACTTGCTTGCATTTGGACTCCTTGGCTGAGATAGTCCTTACAGACCCTGCCTGAGATTAGGCAAAAATAAAAAGACAGACAGACAGACAGACAGACAGACAGCTGTTCTCGATAAACATTGCAGGGAGCTGCTGAACTGACTGGGCTTAGAGCAGGCTGGAGATGCTCTGGGGTAAGAAGTAGCCAAGGCTCTTCTGTCCTGGGTCCTTTCTGTCAAATGCATTTCTGGGGAGTGAGGGTATAAGCAGCAATCTCAAGCCTATCAAGCCCTATCCCCAGGGCTTGGGGGCTTAGAAGATTATTCTCCACTCTCTCGGAGCTGGAGACCAGAAGCCTGAGGTGGAACTGTGGCAGGGCTGGCCCCCCTGGAGGTTCTGAGGTAGATTAGGGGATGGCAAAGGGCAGGGCAATTGGGCATGACCTGTCGAGCACAAAGACAGGTCAGATCTCAGCCAGGCTGTGTGCAGAGAGCAGTTTTGGAGTCCTGCCTGGGACAGCCGGATCTGACGTCAGAAAAGGATCTGACATAAAAGATGGCGGCCATTGGCCTGCAGCCACTGTTTTCTTACGCTTGCAGTGACTTATTATGCATACAGGGTGTACTTTTTCTTCAGAGAACTTCTTCTTTTCACTTTTTTTCTTCTTCTTTTACCTGTAATAAAAGTTAAACTTTAAAATTCTCCAGTTGTTCTACCTCGTTCTTTGAGAGCAGGACAAGAGGCTGGAAAGGACCCCTGGGCACCCTGCCATCCGGTCACCGTTCTAGGGGAGAATCTGTTTCCAGCTTGTTCATGGCTCCTGGTGGCCCTCATCCCACAGCTGCATCATCGTGTCCCTGCTTTGGTTGTCACACGGCACTCTTCTTCTTCGTGCCTGAGATTTGACTTTTGAAAAGACACCAGTCAACCTAATCCACCATGACCTCAACTGGTTACAGCTGCGAAGACCTTGCCAGAGAAGGTCATTTTATTGTGGAGTGGTTGCTGTTTTTAAGACAAGTTGTCCTTGAACTCACAATCCTCCTGCCTCTGCCTCCTGAGTACTGGGATTATAGGCATGCACCACTATGCTCAGACAAGTAAAGTCATATTTTGAGGCTCCAGGTGAATGTGAATTTGGGGGAGACAACTTTCCACTCATGAGAGGTCATGTGCAAACCCTTTGTTGCAAGAGCTGATTAGAAATGTATTGGAGAAAGAGGTCTTTGGCTTCACAGACAAGAGTACCAGATTAATCCTCCCCTCAACCTTGGGAGACCATTTCTGCTGAGGATGTTCTGGTTCTTCTAGAAAGGGGCTAAGGGTGTTAGACCCTCCCTGTCACAAGCCTGCCCACGCACAACCTTTTCTCCTGTGCACACATTTCCAAAATGTCCATCCCTTTGTCCAGGGCTGGTGCATCTGAGCAGAAGGATTGTACATTCAAGGCCGGACTGGGCAATTTAGCCAGAACCTGTCTCGAAGTAAAAGAAAAGAAAAAGATCAGAGAGTTTGTTTCATTTTTAAGGCTCTGGGTTTAATTCCTAATAGTAAAACAAAATCACCACCCTCTCCATATCACAAACAGCCCTGACTGACCCCAGAGAGGACTTCCTCATGAGCAGAGTGGGGCAGAGCCAGCAAGCAAGCTTGGTTGTTTGAAAGTAGGTGGTATCTAGATTGTAACTCTCCACTCACAGTATATGCGCCCTCCATGGGCCACCATGCAGAGACCAAAAATACAAGGCTCTGCCTTTTTCTTTTTTGGTTGTCATTTTATTTTGGTTTTTCATTGACACATACTAATTATACAAATTTATACAGTATGACATGATGTTTCAGTACCTGCACACGTAGTGGAATAGTCAAATCAATGTAATTAGCATTTCTATCACCCCAACATTAATTGTTCCTTTGCGGTGAGACTCAAAATCTTCTCTCTTAACTATTTTAAAATGCACAGCACATTGTTATTGACGCAGCCAGCCCGCTGTGCATCTGAACCCCAGAACATATACTCTCATCCAACTGTAATTTTGTACTTGTTGATCAGCCCCCCGCGCTGCCGTCCCCAGCCTCCAGGAAACTGCTCTACTCTCAACTTCTGTGCGGTCAACAATTTTAGGTTCTGAGTATAAGGAAGATCACCCGGCATTTGTCTCTCTGTGTCTGGCTTATTTCACTGAACGAAGTGTCCTTTTCCCTGATATCACAAATGACAGGAGTTCATCACTTGTGACGGCTGAGTAATATTCCTTTGTGTATATGCAGGGCATTGCTGCTACCCATTCCCCCCGGTGACGGATACTTGGGCTCATCCCACCCATTCCTTAGCATTTGTGACAGGGCTGCAATGCGCACATCCTGATAGCTGGGTCATACCCTAGTGCTAGTTTGAGTTTTTTGAGGTCCTCTGTCCTGTTTTCCTAATTTACACTCCCACTAACAGTGTCTGAGTTCCTTCTTTCCTTGTACTCCCTGGCACCAGGCATCTTCTGCGTTTCTGGTCTGAGTTCTTCTGAGCGGAGTTAGCCAGTACCTTGTGGGATGTGGCTCTATCTGGAGGCCCCATAGGACTCTTCACGGAGTCCATCGCAGGGAGGCCAGGTCACCTGTGAGCCCTGCCTCTGCTTCTCCAGGAGTTGCCTCTCTGTCGCACCCTCACACTGACTGGACATGGACTCCCGGGTCTCTGATCATCAGTTCTCCCTGGCATGCACCGTCTGGCCCCTTTCAGGGTGTGGTGTGGTCTCTTGAGGAAAGTGAACAGGTATGGCAGGGTGCAGGGAACAGGGGTTGAGGGGGCAAGGTGACCTCAGAGTCCACTCCAGGGATCAGATGGGGAACAAGGAGGAGGTGGCTGGGGGAATGAACTTTCACATCCGGGCCAGATTCCTGTGACCCATCTCTAGAGACCATTTCCACAGCCAGCTCTAAACAGGGTCCGGCTAATGGCTGCCATCTGTCCTCTGACTGGGTGATCTTCTATAAGGGAAGAAATTACACTGAATCTTCCAGTTAGATGCTGGATGCAATGTGGTGGCAGTGGCGGCAGTGGTGGCATGCAGGAGAGTGACTCCAACACAGTGAGTGGCAAAGCCTTCGGAGCTTCCTGCAGCAGGAGAGCCAGGACCTTGCAGGGAAGGGATGGGAGGGACTGTCACCCCTAGGATGTGGCCTGTAAGGTGAGCAGCTCAGTGGGCCACCTCAGATGCCTCCTGGGTGCCCGAGGAGGGCATCTCCCTTCCCTCCAACTCGGGCTCTTCCTGCAGTGCCCGGTTCAGAACAGCCCCCATGGACTCCTTCAGCTTCCGGTGCCTCTGGCTGCCCACCAGGAAGTAGATGACCGGGTTGGCGCTGCTGCTCACGGAGGAGGAGAAGCGTGACACGCAGAGCCACAGGAGCTTTACCTGCGGCTGCTGGTCCGTCCAGAACATGACAAACCAGGAGATGCCCAGGGGCAGGGAACAGACCAGGAACACAAAGACTGTGGTTAAGATGACCATGTACAGCCGCTGGGGCTGCTGCCGTCACTGCACAATGCTCTTCTGCACCTGGACAAACAGGGTGGCACTCAATATGGCCATCACCGGCATGAAGACCCCCAGGATGAGGGTGCCCATGGCCATATCCACCTTGAAACAGTGTTTCTCGTTGAAATGCCAGAATGTGGTGCAGAAGTAGGAAGCCAGCATGTTCATGGTGAAGCACAGGGCCCAGAGCAGGGCAATCACTACGGTTGACAGGTGCTAGGGCTGGTGGCACTTATACCAGATGGGGTAGAGGACTGAGAGGCAGCACTGGGTGCTGATGGCCGTGAGAAGGCTGAGGCCAGTGGTGTAGGCGAAGTACTTCACCCTCCTCATTGCCTCATGGGCCATGGTGAGGGAAGAGACGTCTGGGTTGATGGTGTTTTCATCGATGATGTCCAGTTCAGGCTGGGGCTGGGTCTCCAGGCTCAGCACAGAGGCCATGCAGAGGAGGAAGTGGAGGTCGGCCACCGCCAGGTTGAGTATGTAGATGGCGAAGGGGGTGCGCTGCACGCGGCAGCTCAGCAGCCAGATCACCACGCTGTTGCCCGCTGCCCCACACACACAGGTGACCATGGCCAGGAAGATCATAGTTAAGTAGGCCCAGGTCATCGCGACCAACCTGGAGCTGCTGGGGGAAGGTGCTGAGGTCATCCCTGGGAAGGCAAATGGACCAATGTGAGACTCTGGGTTGCTTGGCCTCCAGGGGACTCTCTGGGATCCTCCCACATTTCTAGCTTTGGGGTTCTTATGCCAATTCCCCTGGCTTCTGCTATGATCCTCTCTCTGGAGCTGTCACTCACCCTGATTCTGCCACCAGGTCTCCCCCTGTGGACACAGGCTTGCAGTTGATGTCCCTTCTCAGGCTAAGGTCTCTTCTTGCCGGAGTCCAGCTGCGGCAGGGCTAGGGTTTCCCAAAGGTGGACAGGGAGTCGGCGAGTGAGAGACAGAAGACACTGCACACCAGTCTGTGAGTGAATCTGAATCCGCTTTATTTTTTAGAAGCTGGAATACATATTTGCTAACCTTGGCAGCAACCCCCAGCCCCAAGTAGGAAGTGCCCCAGGCCCAGGGCCAGGCAGAGACAATCCCAAGCAATAGGTATTAATTAACCTCAACCCCAAGCAGGGAGCGCCCCAGGCTCAGGGCAATAGGTATCAATTAACATCTCAATCTTGTTACTTAGTTAGCTTGGGAAATGTAAGCCGATGCA
>PVLA01018517.1:0-14342 GCA_004027455.1 Hydrochoerus hydrochaeris
TTGTCTTCAAGTTTTGATAGTCTATCCTTAGTTTCTTTTAAGGAGTTTTGCCAGCTTTCAATGGAGTTTTTAATTTCCTGGTAGTCTCTTTGAATCTGCTTCATGTATTCTATATTTTCTTTATATTCTTTATCGAATGTTTCTCTGCTTTTTTTTGTGTTCCTCCCTTCTTCTGTCTGTATCTTCCTGAGAGATGCTTTCTGAGAGCATTTCTTTTATTACTCTATTCATATCTTGCTTTACTTGATTTAACATTTCAGTTTTGAGCTCATCTACAAGGTCCCGAAGATATCTCTTAATGTCCATTGAAGGCATGTCTGGTGTTGCGTGTTTGCTGCCCTCAGTCTCCCTTGTTTTTCCCTCTCCTGGATCAGTGCTCTCAGGGTTCTGGGCTGGGGGCCTCCTCTAGCTTCTCTCTCCTGTCATGGTCCTGGCTTCCTCCTGATAGGTGTACAGTGCAGGTCCCAGTCCCCTTCCCTGTTGGCCAAGATTCCTCTGAAGCATGTTGGCGAGGGACCTCCACCCTCTCCTGCCTGCCCCTCCCCACCGGGCCAGCCAAACTTCAGGGGCCTTCACCAGATTAGTGCATGCTAGGCACAGGGAATCGATTTGGGTGGCTCATTGGGTCCTGGCCAGGGGCGTGGCCCAGTCCAAGCAAATCCCAAGAATCTGCTCTGGGGAGGGAGCAACCAACTGAAGTAACTGTTGCTCCCAGTTCAGGCTCTTCCTGCCAGATTCCAACATGTCACCCAGCGTCCTTCCCATGTGTGTGGGGTCTCATTCCCAGCACTGACCATGGATTAATGGAGGTCCCTTCATCAGCTCCGCTCTCCGTTGGGCTCACCAACCCCTGACTTCAGCGCTGCTGTGGCTCCTGTGAGTGGCAGCAGGAATGAGTTTGGGTGGCTCTGTTGGTGGCGCGGATTCAAGCTGGTGTAAATTCAGGCCGGCACAAACTTGACAGGTCGCAGGGAAAATGCTGTGTCCTGTAATTTTTAGTTGTTCCAGTTGTAGTCCCGATGTGTTTGACAAACTTTTTTACATTTTAATTTCTTCCTGTGTCAAGAGGATCCATCTCCCTCTGTCTGGATCTCTCTAGGATGTTTTATTCTAGCATATGAGTTGTTTCTCCCAGGAGGCTTTGTATTTTGTTGTTCACTCATCAGCCATCTTGACTTCTTCCTCCTTATATGTGGTTTTGTTAAGAGCCAGGCATGATGTAAGCCAGGCATGATGGCTCACGCCTGTAATCTCAGCACTCAGGAAGCTGAAGCAGGAGCATTGCTACAAGTTCAAGGCCAGCCTGAGCTACAAAGTGAGTCCAAGTTCAGCCTGAACTACCTAGTGAGATGCTATCTAGAGAGAGAGAGAGAGCTGTATGTAAAGGAAGCAAAGAGTGAAAAATGCATCTGTGCTGAGATCAAGCGCATGCCAACTCCCAGGTCACACTCCCTTGCCCCACTCTGCACCTTCATTTTGGAAATCCCACATGTGTTCTAAAGCTGCTGATACAGGTGCTCAGAAATCCCTGAAACCACAAACCAACCCACCAACCAACCAAGAAGGGCTTCCACTCTGACCCTCAAAGGGCACCTGCAACGAGAGCAGGCGGTCTCTCCAGTGACAATGCAGGTAGGGAGGGTTATCTGGAGCAGGCTGTGTCCTCTCTGCCAAGCCACACAGGTGACCCTGACCTACCCTGAGTGCAAGGTCCTAGGCTAGACCACTGTCAGGGAAGTGGTGTTCAAACCTCCCAGAACCTGCTTCACAGAGAACCAGACTGTCACAAATCAAAATGTGCATCAAACAGTGCATACTGATGGCGGGGATGAACATTCTCCTCAGGATGTGGACATCATTAGCAATAAGTGAACTTACATTAAGGTAACCCAGGAAATTCCAAAACTTGGCATAGAGTACAACTATGGAAATAGCACTTTCTGATCACACTGCAATAAAATTAGAAATTAAAAAACAAAAAAGTTCTTTCACTAGGAAGTAACCCAAAATGAATACAACAAAAATTAAAACATTTCTACCAACCATCTTTGGTTTTAGGGAAAATACAAATAGATCACATGTTTCCAATGAAAACACCACATATCAGAATTTTAAAAGGAAGGAAAAGATCAAGGAAGTAAGCTGAAAGAATGTAAAAGGAAGGAAATGACAAAACCATTAGAATTGGAGATTCTAACATACTCTCCTCAGAAACCTGGAGATCAAAACAAGCAAACAAACAAATCAGAGAAAAATAACTGAAAGAAGTAAATACTGAGGTCCAGCTGTTGGAGCTCTGTGACCAGCACACCGAGGACGGGGCTCACTGAGCTGTAAAGTGGGTGCGTTAGGAATCAGGGATGGGGCAGGGTGTGTGGCTCAGTGCAGAGAATGTGCTGAGCAGCACAAGGCCCTGGGCTCCATTCCCTGGACCAAAGCACAGAGGATCCGTACTATGCAGAGTCTCTTCCAAACTGCAGCACACTACATTTGCTTTTAAATTTTATTTTTATTAGGACACGTTTGCAGTGCACAATTTTTACATTCCATGTGTGGAGTTGGTACATGGACATGACACACCCTAATTCCTTTCTTCATCCTTTTACCCTCTCTTCTCTCCTCCCTCCCATGATCCCTTGATCCCCTTCCCATTTGAGAAAGATCTATTTCCCTGCTTCCCATCATCTGTCTCTTATTTTGCTCTTTACTTATAATTTCATATAACAGAAACCATGGCAGTATTTAAGCTTGTGTATCTGATTTATTTCACTTTAACATTATGGTCTTGAAGTGCATCCATTTCCCTACAAATGACTCAAATTTATCCTTCTTTATGGCAGAGTAGTGTTTCCTTGCAAATAACACATTTTCTTTATTTATTCATCTGTTGATGGACATATAGGTTGCTTCTAGGATTAAGTTATGAACTTTACTGCTATAAACATTCCCCCTAAAAATGCAAAAGGGCTCTTTTTTCTCCTTCAGCCTTACCAGCATTTGTTATTATTTGATTCCTTAATGATGGCCATTCTTTTAGGGGTAAGATAAAACCCCAGCATTGTTTTAATTTGCATTTCTTTAATGGCCAACAATGTTGAACATTTTTTCATGTATTTATTGTCCATTTACTTCTTCTATAAAGTGTCCATTTATTTAATTTGCCCATTTTTTGATTAGGTCTTTCATGTGAAGGGTCTAATTTTTTAGTTCTCTATATATTCTGTAGGAGGAATAGATGGAAAAATTATTTTCCACTCTGCAGGTTGTTTTTTCACTCTGTTGGTTTTTTTTTCTTTGCTGTGCAGAAGCTTTATTTGATATGACCCTATTTATTGATTCTCAGTACCATTTTCTGTGCAATCAGGATTCTGTTCAGAAAATTTTGGCCTATACTTTGACTTCAAGAGTTTTACCTATATTATCTTCCAGAAGGTTAAGTGTTTTTGTTTTAACATTTAGTTCTTTTGTTTTTGTTTTTTGGGACAGGGTTTTAGTATGCAGTTCAGGCTGGCCTTGAACTCACAATGTAGCCTAGGCTGGTTTCGAACTCACAGCGGTCTTCTTGACTCAGCCTCCTGAGTGCTGGGATTACAAGTGTGTGCCACTGTGCCCAGCCTTTGATCTGTTTTTATTTTAGTTTAGTGCATGGTGAGAGATATGGGTCTAGAGTCAATCTTCTGCATGTAGATAGCCAGTTTTCCCAATACCACTTATTAAAGAAGATATTTTCCTTTAGTGTATGTTTTTGGTCCCTTTGTCACAGATCAAATAGTTGAATGTTCCCAGGGTTGCTTATGTATCCTCTATTGTATTCCATTGATTCTAATGTCTGTCTTTGTGCCGTTACCATCCCGGTTTTTTTTATTTTGTGTTTTTGTCTTTTTGACAGGGTCTCACTATGCTGATCTGGCTGGACTTGAACTCAGTGATTCTCCTGCCTCAGCCTCCTGAGTGCTAAGATTATAAGCATGTACCACCATCCCTGGCTCATCCTGTTTTTAGCATTGTGATTTTTGTTTTTTCTTTGTCTTGTTGAGACAGGGTTTTACTATGCAGTTCAGGCTGGCCTTGAACTCACTTTGTAGCCCAGGCTGGCCTTGAACTCACATTGATCCTCCTGTCTCAGTCTTCTAAGTGCTGAGATTACAGGCATGGGCCATAACACCTGGCCTTATTATTGTAACACAATTTTAAGACCAGGATTGTGATGACTCCTGCTTTGTTCTTAATACTCAGCATTGCTTTGGCTATTTTTTTTTTAATTCCAAATGAATTTTAGGATTGTTTTCCATGAAGAATGCTCTTGGCATTTTCATTGGAACTGTGCTAAATCTCCATATCAGTTTTGGAATTATGGCCATTATGACTGTATTGGTTCAGCCTATCCAGGAACAGATGACATCTTTCTATTTTCTGATGTTCTTTTTGATTTCTTTTGTCAGGGTATTATAGTTTTCATTGTAGAGGTCTTTTACTTCCTTAGTTAGGTTAATTCCAAAGTATTAAATTTTTAGCTGATCATTTATATCCAATAGTACTTGTTTTATGAGGTGCACCATTGTTTTGTGCATATATGTTATTAACTATTATTTCTTCCTGTTGGAATTTTCCCTTAACCAATATGCAATGACTCTTTTTGTGTCTTTTGATAAGTTTTGACTTGAAGACCACTTTGTCTAAATATAGGATTACTATACCTGCTTTTTTTCAGGTTTGTGTTACATGGAAAAGTTTTTCATCCTTTGATTTTAAGTCTATGAATTTATTTTTTTGGGGGGGGGGTTAAATGTGTTTCACTTATATAGAATACTATGTGATTTTATTTCTTGATCCATTCTGTCAACCTGTGTCTTTTGATTGGAGAATTGTGACCATTTACATTGAGTGTTGTTACTGAGATGGTACTGATTTATTCTTGCCATTGCATTATTTTCCTTTTGCTGATTCCCTGTCTTCCCCTTCTAATTAACTGCTCATCCTTTGGTGTATTCATTCCATTAGACCTTTTGTGATTTTTTAGCTTCAATGTTTTTTCTAGGGTATCCTTGAGAATTTTTTGCAGTGCTGGTTTGATGGTCATGAATTTCTTTAGGTGCTATTTATTTTGAAAATATCTTATTTCTTCATCAACTTTGAAAGATAGTTTTGCAGGACATATCACCATAAGTAGAAATTGTTTTCTTTTAGGGCTTGAAACACTTCATTTCAAAATTTTCTGGCTCTCAGGATTTGTACTGAAAGTCTACTGTAATTCTAGATTTACTTATTTTTGTTTGTTTGTTGTTTGGTACTGGGAATTGAATTCATAATTTTGCACTTACCAGACAGGTGCTATACTGATGAGCTATATCTCCTGCCCCTCTACTGTAACTCTAGTAGGTTTACATTTATCATTGATTTGTTGCCTTTCTGTAACCACTTTTAAGATTCCATTCTTGTGGGGGATTTGTAAGATTTTGATTATGATGTGTCAACACAAATAGAAGAGTGTTGAAAAGAACATCAACAATACAAATCATAAAAAATGAAAGGTGGTATGCACAAAAATCCTATGTGATGAAAGGCATCATAAACAAGTGAAAAGACAAACCATATCTTATGCACATAAAGGAGCAATAGAGAAATGTTCAGAATACAGAGAAAACTTTCACAGTCATCACAAAAAAATATAATAGAAAACTGAGCAGAAAGGATAAGCAGGCAATGTCTAGAAGTGGATATAAGGACAGCTAATTAGTAGAATCCTATTAGTCCTGTACAACACAAATAAAGATTCTAAAACATAACTTTTCACATAGTGAACTGGAGAACATGGAGAGTCTGATGATATTGCAAAAAAAAAGCATTGAGGGTAATTTGATTTGGGGATTGTGGGGCAGAGGATGACGGGGTGAGAAGGGAACCTGGAAGGATAGACCAAGGCCAGTGGGATGTCCACACTGGGCCAAGAGCCCATGAAGCTGGCAGAGCACTGATTAAATCTCAGAGAAAAGGATATAAGATGTTGTAATGCCCCCTCATGTGCACATGGTTTTTTGGAAGGTGACTGGATGATGGGGCCTTATAGCTGACTTGCTGTAAGGAGGTGGGGTACAAAAAAAGTAGATTGGTGGGGATGTGGTCTGGAGATGTCTTTTGACTCCCTTCTCGCTCTGCTTCCTGTCACTATGAGGTGAGTATAATGGTCAAAACACAACAGACTCCAAAAATAAAAAGAAAAGTGCTTTATTAGCTGAGCCCAGCAGCAACATTGTCCCAGGAGCCAATCGGGGAAGTGTGCACCAGGCAGGAGGTTGCAAGGGTTTTTAAAGCTGCATACCACAAGGGGAAGGGATAAAGCTTGAAGATCAGTTTGTCTCCATAGGAACCAGGGAAGTAGAACAAGCAGTTACAGGAACCAGGGAGGCAGGGAAGGGATTGCACAGTGGGTAAGCTACAAGATTGCAAGTTAAATGGGGATTACATAAATCTTACAGACAGAGGCAATAGCATAAGTCCTTACAGGAAGAGAATAGGATGTAAAGGCACATTTTGAATTTCTGAGCTTACAACATTCCCCACCGCTTTTGGTCCTTGAGTCAAGTCTTTGACTCCATTGTATAATCATGCATGGGCAGCTGGTTATAACCTTCTTGTTTAAGTACAATCATTTTAACAGCTGGATGTGAGTTAGAAGGCATCTTACAATACATGGTCCAATGGTTAAGGCAAATAAGAAGAGAATAATTGGTCCTATCAGAGGTGAGAGCAAGGTGGTCAACCAAGGGGATAGTGAGAACAGATTCTGAAACCAATTTTGGTCTATTTGTTGTTGTTGTTCTCATTTATGGAGTCTCTTTCTAAGTTTGTTCATATTGTCTTGGATAACTCCAGAGTGATTGGTGTAGAAACAGCAGGCCTTATCTAGTGTCACACATAACCCACCTTTTTTCATGAATAATAAGTCTAGGCCTCTGTGGTTTTGGAGGACCATTTTAGCCAAGGAACCTCGAGACTCTTTTAGTTTAGATACCAAATGTTTTAAAGCTGTTAAATACTTATCTATAAGGGCACTCAATTTACAGTAATTTTTGTCACCAATTATTAAACTTGTAGCCCCAAGAGCTGTGGCCCCAGAAAGACCTGATCCCACAAGAACCAGGATTAAAACAGGGGCTTCTTGAGCTACTCTAGAGAGGTTAGGTTCTAGATTTAAATGTTTTCTTCCACTTGTACCAGGGTACCAGTAAACTTGGGGAAATACATGTACAAGAATACATAGTTCAGTATGTTCAGTAAATATATCAAGCATGACACAGGGAGTTAAACCTAAAGTACATGCAAACCAAGATCATGTAGGAACTTCCAGATGTTGACCCAGTGCATAAGAAACATTAGTTATCACAACAGAGTTAAAACATAAGCTTGCATAGAGTCTTGGGGTGAGGTTATAGGCAGCAGATTGGATACAAGTTTTATTACTTTGAATATTTCCTAAGGTGAGGATGGGTTTCTGTCCCCACCAACAAGGGGAGGAATCTCCCACAGAGGAGGAATTCTTAATTTGAAAGGAAATATTTGAACCAATGGATGTAGTCAGGGCTGTGCTTACATAAAAAGGAGGTTGTGGGTCTAAACACAACCAGCAGTCATGAGTGAAACTGAGGTTACTGTGATTTAAGTATTGGAACATTATGTCTAGGGGACTATATATGTCAGAGACATGTTGAGTCTCCAAATGAGGTTGCAGTAAGGGGGTATCTAGGTTGGTTGCAGGAGTGGCAGCAGGAGAGGTAGCAGCAAGAAGTTTGGGAGTAGTTTTTATGAGGTGGGGCGCAGGTGGGGCCAGTGGCCCAATGGCTGGTCCAACAGGGTGGCTAGTAGCTGTGGATCTGAAAGCTTGACCCAGGATCACATCCAGACACATAGAGTCAGATGCCCCGTTTTCCCCCTGAACAAAGAATGGTGATAGGCTTAATGATTAATGTGAGAGGGTTCCAAGTTGAATTTGCACAGCTAGCAGGCCTTGTGGTTCTTTTAAGATCTATGTAAGGATCGTTACTTTCCCATGGGGCAATAGATTCACATCCCCAAAAGGCACAATAATATTGACCTGGTCCCTCATTATAGTATTTCTTATCGACAGGGTTTCTAAAGGACTGCTCACGGGGACAGATGTAAAAATCTATGTTTTGTAAAGTTTGTCTTTCATTTTGAGTGTGACAGTCATAGGGGTCAACATATAGGTTTTGGTCAGCACCTGAAGTTAAATCAACTGATAAACAGGTGGGGGTAAGGGACTGATGACCCCAGGAGATGGGATAGATCTGTGTTCAGGACAGGTGATGAGAAGGTGGTGTTTTTAGTTCTAACTTTACCTGAGTATGTATTTTTTAGTGTTCAGATATAAAGGGTTGGATTATGGATAGCTAATAAGGCAAGCTGTATATGAAAAGCAAAAAGAATTATCAAAAACATTTTGACAATTTAAGCTTAAGAGGGTTTTTAGTCCGTGTGATAGTCCACTTATCTGTCTCTTGAGTCTGGTGGAACAACCTTGATGTGAGAATGATGTATCCAGGTATGTTTTCCTGCCATTTTGATGGCCATAGGGGTGCTGAGGACAATGGTGTATGGTCTGGTCCAGCGAGGTTTAAGAGAAGAGTTGCAGGAATGATGCTTAAGTAGCATTTGATCTCCCGGATTAGCAACAAGTGGAGTCTCTGGTGTAGGCAGAGATTTGGCTTGCTGGTCTCTGAAGAGTTGGTAGATATAAGTAAGCATAGGTTGGAGAGCCTGTAGGGACTTATTTAAACTGTGGTTAGTGGTTTGAGCCAAATGAGGACTCTCAAGACAGGGGACAAGGTGAGGAATTCTCCCATAGACTGCCTCAAAGGGAGTTATTCCAGAGACATATGGGATACAATGAGCATGCAAAAGGGCAAAAGGAAGGAGGCTTACTCAGTTTTTGCCAGACTCCAAGACCAACTTATTAAGTTTTTTTTTTTATGGTATGGTTCCTCCTTTCAACTTGGCCTGAGCTTTGGAGATGGTAGGCACAATAGAGCTTCCAGTTAATCTGTAATAACTGAGCTACTTTGTTAGTTATAGAAGCTATGAAATCTGGGTTATTGTCAGACCCTATGGATAAGGGTAGACCAAATCAGGAAATTGTCTCATACAAAAGCTTTTTGATGACAATTAAAGCCGAATCTGATTTTGTTGAGTATCCTTCAGTCCATCCAGTAAAGGTCTCTATTCAAACCAATAGATACCTGTGTCCATGTAATCTTGGTTTCCCTATGTCCATGAAATCAATTTTCCAATGTTCCCCTGGAAAAGTCCCTTGGACCCGAGTTCCTTCTTGAATAACAACAGCCTTTGCATTTACTTGGAGGCATTATGGATATCTTTGACTTATTTCCTTTGCTAGTTGGGTCAATCTTGGAACAAAACATTTATTTCAGAGTAATTTAGCTAATTTGGAGCCCCCAAGTGTGAGACTTGGTGGATTTGAAGAATTAAGTCTTTTTCCAGAGCTGCAGGTTTCAAAATTCATCTATCCGGAAATTGGTACCAATTTTCAGGGGGCATCTGTTTTGCCTTTAGTTGTCTAGCCAGTCCTTGATCTGATTTTGAGTAAACAAGCAAATGACAGGGCAGTAAAATCAGTAGCAGATGAGTCACAGGCTACATGGACTATTGTAAGGCAGCTTCCCAAGCACTATTATTTGTTAAAGCATTTTCTTTAGGTAGTGAGTCTGTCCCTTTTTGGTGACCTCTGCAATACATTACTGCTACAGACTTAGGCAGCGAGATGGCAGCCAGTAAGTCCAGGATATATGGGGCATTTTTTTTGAGCCTACAGAACTCAGGAGTCCTCTTTTTTGGTAAGTAGCCCCATGAACATGAACTGTAGCAAAGGCATAATGGCTATATGTGTATATGTTCACTTTTAAATCTTTGGCTAATTTCAGGGCTTCTGTAAGAGCAATGGGTTTTTCCCTCTGGGCTGATGTAACTTGGTCCAGGGGTTGAGCCCAAACAACTTGTGTCTCTGTGGTCACAGCTGCCCCTGCTACCCTTTTACCTTCAAAGATGAAACTACTGCTATAGGTGAAGTACATAATATCTGGACATTCCAGGGGGAGGTCAGTGAAGTCTTGGTGGAGATTGGTGGTTGTGGAAAGCAGGTCCAGACAATTGTGGATAGGCATCTGTGGGTCATCGTCAGGCAGAAGGGTTGCAGGATTAAGGGCAGAGGTTTCCTTGAATTCAATAAGGTCAGAATTAAGCAGGAGGGCCTGGTACTGCACAATTCTTGCATCAGAGAGCCACCTATTGGGTGGAGCCCTGAGAAGGGCCTCAATTGCACGAGGTGCCACAACTTGGAGTTTTTGTCCAAAAGTTAATTTATTGGCCTCCTTTACTATGGAGGTAGTGGCAGCAATGGCTTGGAGGCAGTTTGGCCATCCTGTAGCTACTGAGTCTAGCCTTTTTGAGAGATAGGCAGTGGGATGCCACCATGGTCCCAGAGCTTGAGTTAATATCCCTTTTGCTATTCCTCATTGTTCAGCTATGAACAGCAGGAAGGGTTTGGTCAGGTCAGGTAAAGCCAATGTAGGAGCTTAAGAGCCATTTTCAATTTGTGAAAGGCTTGGCTCTCCTTTTCAGTCCAAACAGGTGGATCGAAGGAGTCCCTCCTGTGGTGGCATGGAGGGCTTGAGCTGATTCAGCAAAGTCCAGTAGTCAGAGGTGACAATAGCCTATAGATCCAGGAACTCTCGAATTTACCTTAGTTTGAGGCTCAGGGATCTGAATGATTGCCTCAATTTTTTTAGAGGACAAGGACCGCTTGTCTTCAACAATGGTATAACTTAGGTAAGTTACCTCTTGTATGCACAGTTGAGCCTTTCCTGCAGAAACACGATAACCCAGATATCCTAAGATATGCAATAAGTCTCAAGTGCCCTGTAGGCAGCCCTCATAGCTAGGGGATGCCAAGAGGACGTCGTTGATATACTGCAGCAAGGTGATCCCTGGGTGCTCACCATGCAACTCTTGGAGGTCCTTATTTAGGACCTCGTCAAATAGCACTGGAGCAATTTTAAAACCTTGTGGTAACTTAGGACAAGTCAGTTGGGATGAACCCCCAGTGTCTGGGTCAGTCCACTCAAAGGCAAAAATAGGCTGATTTACCAGAGCAATGGGGAGGCTGAAGAAGGCATCCTTGAGGTCAAGAATCGAATACCAGGTTTGGTCTGGAGGCAGGAGTTTAATAACTAGGGGTGCATGATTAACAGCCAATCCAGGAGGGTTAGTTTCAGCCCACACGACCGGAGTTTCTTGAAGAGGTCCAGCAATTTGGCCTGAGACTCTGAAGGAAGCCTTTCTGGTTCTGCCAGTAATAAGTGTCCCTCATAGGGCAGGGAATCAAGAGGCGTATGGGTGGGTCTTCCTCTTTTTGTGCACCTTGGAGGTGAATATGAGGACCATCCTCAGAGAAACTAATATTGGCCTGCAGTTTATGAAGTAGGTCTCGGCCAAGTAGGGGTTTAGGACACCCAGGCACCACAAGAAAGGAGTGAGCTAAAGTTTGGTTCCCCAAATGAGTAACCTTAGTATGAGTTGATGGGTAACGTTGGATGTCACTGGTGGCTCCTTGAATAGCCAAGGTATTTTTGAATATTTCCTCAAGGGGGCGCTGTAGCACAGAATAACTAGCCTCAGTGTCGACCAGGAAGTCTATGGGTTGCCTCCCCACAGTTAGGGTTACCCTGGGTTCGGGGGAGCAGACAAACCCTGAAATTGTCAGTCTTTTTTCAGTAAGACATGGGGAGCAGTTTTCACCTTCTCTAGCTTGGCTTTTAATTTTGGGCAATCCTTTTTTCAATGGCCCATCTCCTTACAGAATGCACACTGGTTTTTATCCAGTGGGGCCCTCGGTTGCTGGCCTTTTTCCTTTTTGGCCTGAGTATGCCCTTCTGCCTAAATACAGCCAAAATCTTAGTCAATTTTTTATCTTGTGGGTCTTCTCTGTTGTCAAAAACCTTTTGGGCTATTTCTACTAACTGTCCTAACATCACTTCCTCAAAGGCTTCTAATTTTTGCAGTTTACATTTGATGTCAGGGGCTGACTGGGAGATGAAGGCCTCTGTTCTCTGGTACCTCCAGATCTATGGGTGTATATATATGATAGGCCTCTGAGGTGCTCAAGAAAAGCTGTTGGGGACTCAGAAGCCAATTGTCTCACCTCAGTTACCTTACATAGACTGGTCGGCTTTCGGGTAGTGGCTCAAAGCACTATAAGTAGAGTCTGGCGATACCGATTGAAAGCCTCCATACCTTTATCCGTATTGGGGTCCCAGTCAGGGTGGGTCAAGGGAAAAACAATTTTAAGTCTCATTGGGTCCAAAGCGGGTTCTGCACTGGTATCGAGGACAGACCGATGTGCTAGAGTACGAATTCACTCGTGTTCCTCAGATGTGAAGAAAGCCTGCAAAGGCTGTTGTCAGTCATACCAGGTCGGCCAATGGGTGAAACAGTCTCAAGAACAGATATTAGCACCTGTGGGTCTTTGGAAAATGGGGGGTTCTGCAGTTTCCAATTATATAAATCACTAGTGGAAAAGGGGACATATGTGAAAAAGGCGCTCTGAGAGGAGTCTGAGGGAGGGGCTTCTTGGAGAGGGAAATGGGGGTCAATGGCTATGGGTATGGGGAGGGCTAGGAGAAGCAGGGGCCCTTGGCATTGGTGGAGGAGCGGTAGGGGTTCATAAGGGAGACACTGATGAGCCTGGAGGATCAGGGCGGTAAGGAGGGGGTTGGGAAAGAGGAGGGGAATCATCAGGAGGAGGTAGGACCACAGGAGGAGGTGACACCTTAGTTTTCATCATTGCTATGAGGGAAGGTTGTGCACCCAGGGTCCTTTTCATAAAAGTTTTTGTATCTAGGAGGGTGGATCTTGGATCAAATCGATCCAAACTTCAATATAGACCAGTTGGTCTGGGTGCATGGTCGGATTATGAGGGGATCTGAGGATGACTTGATGGACCTGCTGAGAGACTTGTAAGTTAAAAGTTCCCCCTGAAGGCCATCTGACACCAAAGGAAGGCCACTCAAGCTCACAGAAGTGTCTTAGCTTCTTAGGGTAGACTGGATCTCCATATCCAGCAGCTCGATCTCTAAAGTCCTTAAAATGATTAAAAACAAGTTGCAAGGGTGACATAGGGGAAGAAACAGATTGACTCATAATGGTGGGTACACAAGGCAGGGGTACAGATGAACAAAGACAAGATGGTGGAAGCCTGCCACAAAGACAAAAACAAGATGGTGGAAGCAGGCCACAAAGACAAAGAACCACCAAATAGGCTATGGAGATCGGAGCAGGTCCTCGATTTGCAACCAGGAGTTGGTTGCAAAATTACCAGGTGGCCAGTCTCCTGTTTGTCAATCTCAGACCTGCCTCAGAAGGGTTTTTTTTTTAATTTAAAGAGAAAAAAAAAACAGGAAAAAGGTAGAAATATTACAGAATTTCAAGAAAAGAAGATAAAGAGTAAGAAGTCACTACTTGATAAATTACCTATTGTTCTTTTAGAAATAGTTATTCAATTTACAAAATTAAAGCACACAAAGTGGACACTCAAGCAGTGAGAGTGCAAACAGATCTGTTCAACAATCCAACAAGAACCTAGAAATATGGTTATCAATCCCACACACCTAAACATACATGCAGCTATATCTTTTATAGTGCTTCCTATTTCTTTTTTTACAACAGCAAATATACATTTTAAAAATTTTATTTAAAGAACAGAAAAAAAGCAAAACAGAAAAAGGGTAGCAACAATACAGAATTCTAAAAGAAAGAAAGAAAAAGGAAAATGAGAAAAAGCCCAACTAAGAAACCAGTAATTTATAAGTTACATACTGTCATCCTGGATGTAGTTCTTCAAGTTACAAAGTTAAAGGGTACATAGTAAACGTTCAAACAGTCAGGCTACAAACTGTTCTGCTCAAAGATCCAACGAAGATTCAGCAATATGGTCATCTATTTTACACACTCAAACATACATGCAGTTATATCCCTTAGAGCGCTTTCTTTTCCTCTCTTTTTTACAATAGCAATTACACATTTTGGTTTTATTACACTCATAGTTCTTATTTATTTTTTACATTAGAGACACAATGTGATATTTATAAACATGATTCTTATTTATTTCACAAATGAGGATAGTCTCAAGTTGTCTCCATTTACCTATGAAGGCCTCAAGATCATCCTTCTTTATAGCTGAGTAATATTCCATTGTATAAAAATGCCACATCTTTTTCATCCACTCTGCAGTTGATGGGCATCTTGGTTGTTTC
>PVLA01018518.1:0-14340 GCA_004027455.1 Hydrochoerus hydrochaeris
AAAAAAATAAAGCTAGCCACACATTCCTACTCACATGTAAACACACCACAAAATAAAATGATTTAATTTGATAATGGTAATCACTTTACAATTTATGTGTACATAAAATCACCATTATGTATATATTCAATATAGAAAACATTTCACAGTTATACCACATAATTCAAAAAGAAAATATGAGTAGTTGAACCCAATGTAATTGGTGCATAGATTACTATTATCTTTAGTGAAAACAGGTTTTGCTTTCTCTTACACAGTAACTGGTGGTTTTGGTGATTGAGGGATCTCAGAGGTCATCTAGTTCCACCTGTTACTAAGGAAATTACCTGATGATCTCAGATGGAGAGTGTTTTTGAATGTTCGCCAGCTTTTCAATTATGAGAGACGCAGGACTGTGATTTTCTTGTCCTTTCTTCATAGGACAGTGCCCACCAAGAACTGAACTGTATACATTTAAACTCTCACTTCCTCCTGTGTAACAGGACAGGAGCATAAAGGTAAGGGGTGCATTTACCACAGTGTGATAAATGTTTTAATACCAGGCTTTTTTTTCCTTCTAAAAAGAGGTAGACATAATATATTTGGCTTTTAATTTTTAGGAACATAGAAAGGAAGAAAATTGATGATGTATATAAAAATGGCATAAGAAGACAATAATAAAGGAAGTCATATTCCTGCTTTCATGTTCACCTGGAGATGATTACAAACTAGTCAGAAAATTGAAGGCAAAAGAAAATGTGTGTGGCTTCAGGGGCAGGAATCTAACATTTGTGCTTATTTTTTAATAGGATATATGTATATATATATATATATATATATATATATATATATATATATATATATATATATATTGGGACATTTATTCCCAAATTAATTTTGCTTATGGTGATATATTTGTTACCATCATTCTCCTAAAAGAAGACAGATCCTCTCTTAGTCTGTGTGAACATGGCTAATATGTACATTTTTTCAGTGCACTTAACAAACCAAAACGAGATGTGAAGGGGAATCTATGCAGGCATATGGGAGAAAAAGGGTGAGGCTGACTGCTTTGTATTCTAACACTGATTGCTTATCCATCATGCAGACAATACAGGTCATACACATATTTTCATGGCACATTATTCTCTGTGGTTTGAGCTTTGACATTGCTCCTTGAAAAGTACTTTGCACTTAATTCAAGAACATGCCTCAGATTTACCACTTGTGGTATTAGGTCACCATGTTTTAAGATAGACAAGGTTGATGATGGTGTGTATAATGTTAGGAGTAATGTGTAGTAATAAAGAGATTGCCTACTATGCCAAAGACCCTAGTTCAGTCCTTACCTCTGCAAACTAGTAATAACAATATTATTAGTAGCATTAAAATATCCAAATTATTCTAAAACTCATGGCTTGTATAAGAGACATTTAGTTTTAATTCATGTTTGTTTGAATCAACTTTAGCTCACCTTATCTATCGTGGGCTTGACTAGCCTTAAGATTTCTAGGTAGGCTCAGAATTCAATTTAATACTTAATTTTCTCTTGCACAAATAGCTATGTTACTTATCCTTTGCTGATTGTATTATATTATTAATCTGTCAATGTACAAGTACTAGACACATACCATGGTGTAGTGATGCAAGCCTATAATCCCAGCACTCAGGAGGCTGTGACAGAAGGATTACTGTGAGTTTAAGGCCAGCTTGGGTTACAAAATAAGTTCAAGGCCAACCAGAACTTTATGGTTAAACCCTGCCTCAAAAAGACAGGGAAAAAAAGAAGAACTAGACAAATCAGATCATTGGCTAAATGAAGCATCTCCAGAGAGTTGAAATGTAGTTAAATTCTAGAGCTTCAATGTGTGATAAATATTTTACTTTCCTAACATATGTAAATGAAAACTGGAATGACATGGTAGAACATATATAAATTTATGCTTACATATTTTAAATTGTATATAAAAGCAATTATAATATTTTATAATGTTTTCAGGGGTATAAATATAATTAATAGAAGAAGCATCTTCATTTATCCCCTGTGAAGTTAAAGACTTTCTATTCAACTTGAAAGTGAGAAGAGTTGTACTGGTTTTCACCAATGAAGAACCAGTGTTTCATGTGGCAAGTTGTCCCAATTAGTCTAAAAGGCGATCAGGGCTGTGATCCTGCATCAGTGGGGAAATGCTGCTGTTGAACAGAACTATGCTCGGTAAAACTGGGGGAACCTGAATTCTTCCTCCTCTCTTTCCAAGGACTTTATCAATGTTGCTGACTTCTAGAGCTCTTATGTTCTAGGATTATCAAAAATCACGGAACCAGCCATGATGCTGCATGCCTGTAATCCCAGCACTATGGGTGTTAGAACCAAGAGGACTGCGAGTCTGAACCTAAACTGGACAATTCAGCAATTTAGAGAGACCTGACTTCAAAACAAAAAATAAAAGCACTAGAGATGTTTATCTGTGTGTAGATACTGAGTTCAATCTCACATTGCTAAGTGAAATAAATCAGACACAGAAGGTTAAGTATTTCAGAGTTTCTCTAATACCTGAAACACAAAATATGAATCATTTAAATAATGCAAAAAAATGGTAGGAAACAGGAATGTAGAATCTATGGAGATAAAAGAGAGCTCTGAAGAAAAAGGAGACGGGTTTTCAGGGAAAGAAGAAAAATGAACATGACCCAATGCGTCCACATACCATTTCACCAGGATGAGTATAATTACTATGTATTGCAGACATACACTAGTAAACACGTTGTTAAAATACCCAGTACTGCAAAAAAGTCCCAGTCTCCAAGCTCAATTTTCCAGATATGCTACTGACTCTATACAAATTACTAAAGGATATTATTAAGAACCCATATTTTTGCATATCTATTAACAGTAGCCTAAACTGATCTGAATGTTGAGAAAAGAAGGATTAAATGGAAATAAAGGTTTTGTAATTAAGAGGAGAAAGGGGGGTTGGAGGGCAGGAGAATAGGAATAAAGGAAGAATCAAGATATACCATGTAACAGGCAAAAATTCACCATGCTGAGTGTTATCCTTATGTATACATAAATTATAATAATAAAGTTAATTAATCTAAAATACCAATCTTTTAGAACATGTTCTGTTGTCTGTGACAAAAATCAAGGTGAACCTAATGATCTACTAAGTTTATTTTAAAAAATGACCCAATCCTTATTTGAAAGTAAAGAAAATAGATTAACAGTGACCAAGCAAATGTAAAACTAAACTCTGAAATTCAACATATATCTGTGTGTTTCCAGGGCAAGACTCATAATGGCTGTCATTTCTAATCAAAATGCCTGTGGCTTTTTAAATTTTTTACCTTTAATTCTGGATACATCAACATCTTACATCTTTTAAACATGCAGTTTTTTCCTTGATTAATGTTTTTTCTCAACGCCAATCATAAATTCAGGAATAGATTTTAGCATGATAATTGGATTTCTGGAAAGGGAAATGAAATAATGGAGATGCAGTCAGTGACATGTATGATTTTTCTTTTACTTTTTGGTACTTGGGATAAAATTGATGACCTCATGTGTGCCATGCAGTTGCTTATACTACTGAGCTAAATACTCAGTAATCATTTTCTATAAAAAAGGAATTTTGAGGTTTTTATTACTGGGGAAGATATCAGTGCACAAAATAAAGTATTTCTCCCAAATGAAAATAATACTAAGGGCACGTTACAGTTTAAAAGGAACATTTTACAGATCGTTCATCCCATTTTCATGTTTGTGTAAAGATTATGAGTACCAACTTCTGTCTAGCAGCAGAGGTAAAAGCTCATCTTTTGTGTTTTAAGCTACCTCTATCTCGTTCACATTCTTTCCTCACCATGGCTCACATGTCAATCTCCTAAATTAGTTTACCCTATATTTGAAGAACTTTTACAAGAGTATGTTGGGTTGCTTGTGCTTTCCAAGTATTATACTGTTCATGCCATATATAAACATTTAGTGCCCAGTGTGTACTCCTTCCTTATGGTTCAAAACCCTAGAACAGCTTTGTTTACTTCACAGAACACATGGTGAGCATGGTGAGAGGTAAGAGGAGGAAGAAAAAATAATGATGCTGAGAATAATTATGCTTAAATTTCTGATAATGATTCTTTCTCTGTTGTATACATTTCAGGATATCACCTAATCATAAAATAGTACAATACTTATCATATTAATGAACATACCTCACTTCTGTAGAACATATGATTCTCTCAAGTGTTTGCCTCCAAATCTTGTGAGGTTTTGCTATCTCCTCACTGTACAGAATAATTAACAAGACTGAAAGCATTTAATATCTCCCAGGTTTAAATATTACATTCAACAACTTGTCATTGGCTTCCCAGAAAAACCTTCCTGCTCCACAGTTTCCTCATTGCATTCTTCACTTCTGCATTCCTCTAGGTGTAAATCAGAGGGTTTAACATGGGAGTGATGATGGTGTAGAATAGGGCCACCATCTTATCCTCAGCAAAGGTAGTTTCAGGCCGCATGTACATAAAAGTACAGGGACCAAAAAAATGATGACCACTGCAATGTGGGAGCCACAGGTGGAGAGGGATTTTCATCTGCCTTCTGCTGACTGCTTCCGCAGAGACACCAGGATGATGGTGTAAGAGACAAGCAAGATGACAAAACTCCCCAAAGCAATGGTACCACTGTTGGCTGTTACAACAAAACTGACAACGTTGGTATCTGTGCAGGCGAGCTTCAGCACAGGGTGAACATCACAAAAGTAGTGATCAATCTCATTGGGTCCACAGAAGGGGAGTTGAACTATCAGAGCCACTTGGATAATGGAGTGCAAAAATCCACCCACGCACATCCCCAGCAGCATTCTATTACATATCTCCCGGGTCATGATGGTCATATAGTGTAGGGGTTTGCAGATGGCCATGTATCGATCATAGGCCATGACAGTGAGGATGAAGATCTCAGTGCACCCAAAGAAATGCACCCCAAAGAGCTGCAGCATGCACCCCACATAAGAGATACTTTTGTTCTTTGCTAAAAGATCAACTATCATTTTGGGAGCTGTGACTGAAGAGTAACAAATGTCCACAAAAGACAAGAAGTTGAGAAAGAAATACATAGGAGTCTTCACCAGGTTTCCTTGACAAACTGTCACCATGATAAGGAAGTTCCCCAGCAGAATGAGCATATATAAAAATGAAAATACCACAAAACAAACTTCTTCAATTTCTCGGTTCTGAGAAAGACCCCAGAAAATGAATTCAGTTATGTTGTTTAATTTTTCTGTGGAATGAGTCCATGAGGCCATGCTCCCATCGGACAATAAAAATCACCTGAAGGACAAATAGAAAGAGTGTTATTATTTATTTCTAATTCAAAGAACAAATAAATATTTCAGTAGTTGGCATTGGGAAAATGAGTGCTTACTCTTCACTGCCATGCATACTTAAAAACTTACCACACACCTGTTTTGACACTGTTACTTCAATATTATATCTATTTTCCCACTTCAGGTTGGAAGCAAAATACAGAGAGATAAAAAAAATCATTTGAGTCTCATATCTTATACAATATTTCTTCCTTTTTACTCTTTAAGGTTTGCTCATCTGTTTCTAAATGTACTTCCTTTGCATTTGTATAAGGCCTTCTGCTTAATTTTGCAACATTTTTCATTTGCAGGGATATTGTGATGCTTCTACACCCAGGAATGCCTGCTCTATCTTTGATGCAGAAGAGGAAACACACAGCACATTTTCTCTTCTGACTGCTGCCATCACCAGTCACCACATTCACTGCTGCCATCACCAGTCACCACATTCACTCAAGGGTCCTCAAGCACTCATGCTAGGGAATCTCTTCATGTTCTCTAAGGAAACTCGGATCCTATGCAAATCAATGTGCAGCTCTGCAACGGGTCACACTACCATCAATATGTGACACAAGGTAGCAGAAAAAGACCAAATTTACATAAGCCTAGTTCAGAAATCATGATGCCATAGAGTAAATCATTTAACTTCTTTCAGTTCCTGTCATTTGTGAAAAGACAGTTTCAATTTCACTACGATCTTGTCTTATCTCTTTCATTAAAATTAATCACTTTTTAAAGTATAGAATACATAAAACCCTGATGTGGAAGCACACATAAGAAAAGATGAGGCACTGTTTTTAAGTAATGCAGATGAAACTAGCCTTATTTGATTTAAATGAAAGGAAGTGAAATTAGGCAATTTTTCCATCTACAAATTCAGATTATGTTCAGGTCCCTCAAAAAACAATTTGACTTGGTAGTTCAATAGTTATTTGTCAATTGAAACAAAGAAAAATACATAAAATATAAAAAGCATTTTCCCCTTTGATGTCAATATTTCTTCATTCATCCAAAGGTTTCTAGTTTCTAGCCCTTTTAGATCTCTCATTTTAGATGAATTCAATATTTCAAGAAGATATTGTTGCTAAATGATAATTATAATATGTTTAAGAAAGTTAAAATATTTTGATTAAATACATTAACCTTTGGTAGTATTTTAGGCCCTCTACTGGAATGTTTTAGGAAAAAGTGTATATGAAATAGTTGTGATTAAAAATATTTCAGAATATTTTTCACATGAGGCAGAATAGAAACAATAAGTGTTCTCAAGTAAGGCAGAATATAAACAATCATTCTATTTGCAGGTCATACACTTGAGAACACATTCCCTAAAAATCTACTGAATTTAGAGCTTGCTAACACCGAACTCTGTGTTCTCAGCTAGCCCTTTCCAGCAGCATTGTGCCCAGTGCTTCTGGCTTTGGGAAAACCGTCGGGTTGGAGTTCATTGGCTCTGTATATTGGAGCTGGTTCAGAAGTCATTCCAAGTCTTCCTGATCTTGTGAATTATAGAATAATGATAATAGTAGTGATAGCCATAGTAGTGGTTATAATGTAATTCAGAGTCAAAATCAAGCACAGAACCTGATTCTATGTTTCTCTATTGCTTTTTCTACTGACATAAAATGTATTTCTCCACTGAGGGAGCCCTTCAGCAGAAGGGAGCTTAAACCATAGAGATTTTCAGAAACATTTAGGCAAATTGCTTGGTTCTCTTTTAAAACAGACCATTTACACACAAGCCTGGGAGTGATTGTTTCCTGTTCAAAACATCAGATGCCAGTGGAAACTCAACTATCTTTAAACTAAGACACAACTCAAAGTTCCATTCCCATCCTCTTCCTGAGCATTTCAGAGTAATGGTGTTTCACTATCCTTTGAAATGTCTTATTCAGATTTATGCTCCCTTGTCTCACATTCACATATAGAAAGAACCAATTATTTAGGTGATAATTCTCTCTGGCCTTTCTTTAGAAAACAATATATAGCGATTTTTTTTACAAGTGTAAAAAATTTATTAAATAATTATTCATTTTCTGCAAATTATTCATTTTCTAGTAGTAGTTTTAAAAGAAAGCCAAATCTCACCAGTATCTTTCCAGGGCTTGAATTTATTTTAATTTTTCATCTCTTTAGATACTGTGGGTTTAGGTGTCCAAAATGAATTGATTGATATCTATGAAGTTGCTTTGTGAATAATTTCTACCAGAAAATCTTCAAATGCCAAAATAAAGGCTAGTGGAAATCAGGCTTGCTTGCCCCTTAATTTTCTCAACAGCTGAATTTTACTGATTTACAGCATGTTGGGTAATAAATGCTCTTTTTCTTTTCCAATTCTTATGTGGTCTATTTAAAGAGCATGAAGCAACTAGTTAATGACTTTGGGGAAATCTGTTCCCCAAGTCTTCTACTATAGTCAACACCAAATCACAGACAATAAGCTTTAATTTTATGTGATTTTTCAATTTAAAAATGTTCTGCTAAAAAAACACATACAGTGGAAACAATACATTCCAAGATCATAATTGTAAGCTGAAACAATTTACCAAACAGAAGCATGTCAAAATCTGTCCTTTGAACATCAGTTACATGAAGCTAATATTAGATATTAAACTGTCTAAGTTCATGCTACTGATTGAATTCAATTTTTCTCCTCTTTTGAATGTGCTGGAATAGGATTGATTCAGTTATGCAAATAGAACCCAGTGCTTTTCAGCTTAACTGTGCCTCAGCCAATTTCTGCTGCAAAAAGATGGGACAAGGTTCATTTTTGGACTGTATTTTTTATGATTTTATTTTACTATTTTTATTACCATATGTTTTCCATACATATTGATCACATTCCTTGTTGGTGCATTGAAATAACATTTTTTGGGGGGGACTGGGAATTGAACTCATGACCTTTGGCTTACCAGGCAGTTATAGTGCCACTGAACTATAACACTGGCTGGGCTGCATTTGTGTAAGAAGTGATCTTATCTTTAACTCTTTCTCTTCTTGACTGCGACTGAGTACAGTGGTGTCTTGATTTATGAATTCAGTTGATTCCATGATTCTGCAAAGAGAGCTGGCTTCATGTTTATCACTTGATGCATCATCTAACTGATACAGAGTTTGTAGATGGAAGCAAACTTTTGCCAAACTTTCTATTTACCAGCAAAATTGTTCAGAAGCAGAAGGAATCATGAATGGAGGTTTTATTGTATATCCTTGACCACATACTTCCTTGTTTCTTCATATTCTGTTCCTAATTTTTCTTTCCATTCACCCTTGCATTTTTAATGTTCCCTTCCAAACTTTATATCACCTTTTTTTTTCTTTTTTCATACAACATTCAAAATATTAAAGACCTTGTTTACACTCCTGCTATTTATGGTTGTCAGAGGAAATGAATAAAACATACAGAACCTGGACAGGAGTAATATGATCAGGCTTTTGAAAGTTTTAAAGATGATTAAATTCTTCTAATACTTTCCCACAAATGCTTCAAGAAATCACCACAGACTTAGTGGCTTACATCAAAACAGATTCGGTACCTTGCCATTGAAAAGGTCAAAAATCTAAATTCGTCTCATTAGGGCAAAATTGTGATATTAGAATTCATGGTTATTTATAAAACTTTTCTAAGAAAAACCTCCTTCCTTAATTCTTCCAGCTCCCTGCTTCCTTGTGGCCTTTCTTCCAACTTGAAAGTCAGCAATGCAGCCTCTTTAAGTCTCTATCACTCTTACCTCCTGTTTTCCTTCCTTCTTCCACTGTTAAAAAGACTTGTAAATGCAGTGGGCCAAACTGGATAATGCAAGATAACATCTCTGATTTAATGCCAAAATTTTAGGAAACTCGATCTCATCTTCAACTTGAATCTCCCTGTAACATGTAGCAAAGCACATTCACAGGTTCTATAGGTTAAATCATGAACACTTTTGAGGATTCCTACTCCACTTACCACAAGTTAGTTGAGTGTTTGAGAACATCAATTCATCAATTTCCCACCCACTTTTCAATATTTACTTTACTATCCAAGAGATATTTGAAAATTAGTTCTAAAAATGCTAAATATTTTATATAAATTATAGAATATTAATTTCTAGACCTTATACATAAACAAGGGTGCAAGGAAATGATATCTGATACAGCATCATGATTGGAAAAATATAGTTAAAAGTATGTGATAGTTGAGTTACAGTAAATTAATGAACAATATTGTCAAATATATTACATGCATAGAAAGTTGCAGAGATACGAATGCATCACTGCATTAATTTTAGAAATGAGCACTCTGTAAGTTCAGCATCAAATAATAGAATATTTCAGCACACTGGACAAGTACCTAGTGATCCCTCTTAGCCACTAGGGTCTTTTCCATCCAAAAACTTTACTTTTTCTGCATGCATATTATTTGTATTATGATAAAAATGCTGAGTATTTAAGGCTATTAGTTTCCATGGCATGCCCATGAATTAGATGAAAGAGAATTACAAACAGGTACAGTAGGCAATGATCTAGACAGCCTAAAACAATATAAATTCAAAAGTTAGAATATACAGTAAAGCCTCCATTCATGATGCTTCTGCTTCTTGAAAAATAAGAAGTTGTAGAAAGTCAGAATTAATTTGATATACTTATGATATTATTTTAAAAAATGTCCCTAAATGGTCATGTACTAGGGTCTTGGCTACCAGCTAATAGGATTCTGAAAGGAGATTCAGGATTGAGGGTTATAACCTCATCAGTGGATTAATTACATGATACTACTATTAGGAAGTGTTGGAAATTCAGGATATGGAAATTACTGGAAGCCTTTGCATTATGGAGGCACAACCTTGGTAACTTTGTATTGTGATTAACCTTACCTTCATTAAATCTTACCCTGTCTGCATCCACACATTGTATGGTGATAAGCTTTGCTACACCCCTCCCTTTCATCATGAAAAACTGTCTCAACACAGGCCTAAAAATAATGAAGCCAGGTAGTCATTAACTGAAACTTTCAAAACCATGAGCCAAATAAATTTTTCTCATGTAAGTTCATTTTCACACGGATTTTGTCACAGCAACAGAGAGCTAACACAGAAAAGCAGTACTCAGAAGTCAGGTATCTGCTGTGTGTATATCTAACACTGTGGCTCTGAAATTTTTGATACTATTTTTCAGGACTTTGGAAATGTTTGAAGGAGTCCTTCAAGGCTGGACACAAAGCTTAATAAGCAATAGGGGTGTGATCTCAGAAAACAAAAATGATGATAGGAATGTTATCTTAGTCATGTTTCTTTTGCTGGGCCAAAATTCTAAACACTCAAAGTTATAAGAAAAGGGTTATTTCAGCTCAGAGTTAGTAGAAGTTTCAGTCAACTGACTCTAAGGCAGAATAGTATGGTACAGGAACCTAGAAGAGAAGACACAGTCCATTGCAGAGAAGGCAGGAGGCAACAACCATCAGGTAGCAGGCCTCCCTTTCCCTTTATTCCTTTAAGGCTACAAGACTTTTGAGTGGTGCCAGCCATGTCTAAGTTGGACCTTTTCATTATCTACCACCTCTATTATGATAAATCCGCTAGTGGACTAATTCAGTACTACACACCTTTAATGCCAGTACCACAAACTCTAGATCCTGTGACCTGTGAAGAGCCCTACCTATATGTGCATGAGGGTTTGGATGGGAATCTAGATACAAGCCATTGTAAGTGCCAATAATAAAACTTGAGCTCATTACATTTCTGGTAAGAATGAAGAATGTATTAGGAAAGTAGAAGAGGTCATTCATATTACATTCTAACAAAGTGCTTGCCTACATCTACATTGAGATACCATGTTATGCTGAATTAAAGAGGGTCATACTTCTCTGGTGAAGAAAATGTCAAGATATTAGGCAAGTTTCCAGTGAAAGTATGGAACAAATATATGGTGGAATAGTTTGAAAAACTTGCAATTTTGACAGAAAAAAGCACATGTAAATTTGCAGGTCAAAAATTGATGTTGCTGAATAAATAACTGCCATATAAAGAATCCAAGTACTTTGCATTAGGCCAAAGGGAAAAATGCCATCAGAGTATTTCATAAAAGAACAGACTGCACTCCTGGCAACAATCTGTATTGCTTAGGGTTCTTTAGAAGCATAGAATCAATAAACAGATCTAACTATAAAAGGAAGTTCATTGTATTGATGTACTGAATCAGAGTCTGGTTTGTCCCACAGTGGCCATCTGTGTGCAGAGAACCAGGAACATCAGCACCTGCTCAGTTCAACAACTTGGAGACTTTGCAACAAGAAGAAACCATGCTGTAGCTAAAGTTTAAGGCTGATGATCCAGAAGCTCACTGGACAGTTCCTGGTGTTAATCTACATCAAGAGGCTGAAGAAAATGTGGTACAATGTCCATGGGTGATGATAGCAACAAAAGACACAACCATTCAAGAAGAATCAAGCTTGAGACATTGGCTGGCTTACTCCTTCTGATGTTGTTCCTTCTGGGTCTCTAGACCTTTCAATGGTGCCGACCACATTGAAGGAATGTCTTCCCCCTCGGTTAACTACCCCAAATATCAATCTTATTTGGAGACAACATGTTGGACATCCCCAGATGTGTGATTTGATTCTAACATACACTCTGACTCTCAATAAATTAGGCTACAGTCTGTTATAGTTGGGTGTCTATTTGAATAGTCTCAAGCAACAGAAGTTTTCTTTAAACACTTTTGATTAAATGAAAAAAGAAAAGATTAAAATTACAGTACAGCTTTCCTTTGTTGACCAGGAGTTTATCAATTTCATTTATACTTTCAAAGAACCAACCCTTCAATTAATTCTTTTATTGTTTTGTTAGTCTCAATTGCATTAATTTCTGCCCTGATCTTTATAATTTACTTCCTTCTTATGAACTTTGGGCTTGACTTGCTCTTCTTTTTCTAGGAACTTGAGGCATAGTATTACATTGTTTATTCATGTTTGTCCAGGTTTCTGATGGTATGTATACACAACATATATATATATATAAGTAATCTGTGTTAGTTCATTAAAAAACAGTTTGGGCTTTCTTTGATTGATCATTTTTGAGCCTAAGCCTTCCAACCTGAACACCTACTTCTAAGATAACAATACACAAATATTAATTAGTGTTAATTTCCTACTTTTTGAAATTCTGTAACATTTCTATTCTTTTTTTCTCTTTTGCTCTTTTAAAATAAAACATACCACTTTTCACAATGTATCATTATTTTATAGAGAAAATTTTTATGATATTTGACATTAGCCATGCAAAAGTGTGAAATCAAGGAGATGGAGAGATATATGGCACATTTGAAGAAAAGCCAAAAATATAACTGGATGATTTTAAAGAATTAGAAAAGGTGATTTTGTAAAGGTCAACAGGATCATTATATTCTAGGTCAAGGAATGAATATTAGATTTAACTGAATGTGAGAATCCAATTTAGAGGAGGATATTAAATAAAGGATAATTATGTCATAAATAAGATTTAAAATATCTCTTTTAGATATTTTATTGGGTACTAAAATGAAAGCAAAGGACTAACAGGCTATTGCATTATGCTAAGGAGGAAGTTAAAAATGATAGAAAAATGAAGTTAGAAATATTTTTAAGGTAGCATGAAGAAAATTCTTTAGTTGCACTGATAAATAATATGTGAGGAATAGTCTAATGAAACATAAAATAATTCATGGTATAAACATTAACTTGGTGGGCAGTACTATTTAATGAGATGAGGAAAGAATTTGATTATGAAAAATGAAAAATAAACTAGTTTCACAAATGCAAAATTCGTGTTCAATTATTGATGTGAATTCAGTAGTTACACATGGAGTTGCAGTTACCCATTCATAATTCATGTACTCATTTTGAATACATAGATTATCTTAAGTGTCTTAACAGGTATTACAGTTTTGTAACTTTATACCAAGTGCATCTTTCTATGAAATTCCCTTCCATCCTTTCTTGTTCTCTACAATTATCACTTTGTTCGCTTAACACTTCAGCTAAGACACTGGTTTCTCAGTGAAGCTTCCCCTGATCTTAAGTTGATAAACAGAAGCTCTGAAACTTTAGCATTGTGAGCATATTTATAATGCTTCTTATTATACTCATTGATAATTATCTGGTCCCATTAATATGCCTCAAGTCAATGCAGGTTGAGAACCAGATCTTACCAACTCAGTAATTCAAATATCCATGACACCAAGTCTGACCTGAACAGATGCTCCATATACATTATTCATTGAAGTCATAAATTATTTAACTGATGATGCATTAAAGGTTTTTTCCTCTTTGTCTAAGAAAGCTGTTTCTCATGTCTAAAATCAATATTCATAAGGAATAAATGGAAGTAAGGAACAAGGTAACTTTGCTCTCTGGGTCTCACAGAATCTAAAGGCAATTTTTCTTATTTATGAAAAAGAATAGTATCCTACTGTGTAGGGATTCCACATTTGTATGACCATTCACCATTTATTGGATATTATAGTTATTTCCAGCTTATGGTTATAATGAACAGTTGCTCTATGGACACTTACCCAAGATTTTTCATGGACCTCTTAATGGTCACCTTTGGTGAGGATGCCCAACCAAACTGAGTCAGCGTGGTTCTGGGTGTGGAAGACCCACCTGAGAGTTGTTGCCAGTGGCATAGAAGGAGAAAAGATGGGATGCGGTTCAGGGGGAATTTCATGCTTCTGGCTTCCAGGAGAAGCTTTGTTGCAGCTGGTTTTCCAGATGTGTGGTTAGTTGTTTTTTCAGAGATGGAAATCAAAGGGCTGTGGTATTCTCCAGGGATGGCTGCTGTTCTATTCAGGGTAGCTATGACCTTCATTTCAAGCCTTGTTTCCTGGCTCCCATTCAGATCTTTCAGCCTGAAGGCACAGATGCTTCTCCATGCTCTTGCAGAATTTCTGGCTTCCATATTGGCCTTGGTGCCTCCTCCTTGAAGGTCCTTGATACAGAGTTCCATGAGACATTGTGGTGGGCTCTAGGGCTCTGCCAGGATTT
>PVLA01018519.1:0-14341 GCA_004027455.1 Hydrochoerus hydrochaeris
AACAACGTGGGCAAGCAAATGTCCCAACTTGGGAGTGGCCATACACCTTCTCCCAGTGCCCGCAGAGGCAGGTTTTGAAAGGCTGCAGTGCTGGCCTGGAGAGCAAGGCTGGGGGGCAGGAGGAGCACTCTCCAGTTAGGGTGGGGGGTGGAGCAGCAGGCTTGGGTGCCATGCAGACCTCAGGATGATCTTTCTGCTTCGCTAGGACAAGAGCAGGTATCTGGGTAGGGGGAGTGACATGTTCTCTGAGGAATTTCAGCCCCACAGAAATGGGCCTCAAGGGCCTCTTGAGGAAGTTACCTGGGAAGACCACCCACAGAGCAGGCTGAGTCCACTCTACACTTTCTGGGCAGCCAGCTCCAGAGCAGGTGTAGGAGAACATCTTACTAAGAAACCTCAAAAAAACAGGTAAGGGGGAGATTCTACTGGAAAAGGAAGAAAAACAAGAATCTAGAGAGTAGAGGAGGAAGCGGGGGGGGGGGACCGGAAATGGAGAGAACATTCCAGAACCCCAGAGCTGGAGTTTCCAGTGGGAGAACCCATTGTGTACCTAGCACACACAAGACCCTCCAAGGTACCAAGAGAAAAACTGGTCCTGGGGCAAGACCAGAATGGAAATTCCCTAAAGCAAGAGCAATTGGAGGAAGTAAGCCATGCCCCCCAACACTGGGGACAGCACAGTGGGAAACTTCACACCAGGGTGCTAAATCTAGTCTGGGGGAAGCAGAGAACAAAGACCTTGAAAAACACATGGTCTCCACTTATCTCCCAGCCTCCCTCAGGAAGCAATCATGGTTGTGCTCCCAACAAAATACCACAATAAGCCAAGAAAAACACAAGATAAGGAAAACCTATAGTAAGAGTGTGTGAAACCTGATTCCACCAGAAAAGCAGCAAAGGGACTCCCAGGGTGATTCTCCACATGGTGAGAGGGCTGGGCACTCACCCCAGCACACTCCAACTCAGCTGCAGGAAGGGGCTAGGAGAGTTTGTTTGTGGAACAAAGGTGAGGCAGCAGCAAAACACCAGGTAATAACTGCACCTTCAGTGCACACTATGGCAGTCAACAGGAAAAAAGAGTGAACAAGACATAGTCAGGATGGGACACACACATGTGCAGATAAACAGGACAGGGCATGGTTACTCGGGGAATAGGGATCTAATACACTTTACTCCAAGGGAACAGATAGACAACTCTGATAAAAATACAGATGCTACCAACACAAGAAATGGAGTGTCTCAATTTTATATCTCCTCACCTGCTCCTGAGAGCTTAGAAAATAAATGTACATTAGTGGGAAGGTCCTGTAAAGCCTCTCTATCTCAGGAGAAATACCAATGTATTACAGTAAGAAGACTAACCCAGGACTCTCATGTATAGGGACTCTGTTTCCACAACTAGAAACTTATGCTACTCAAGACAAAGGAAAACATCGACTTATCATTAAGGATTATACTATCTCTATCCATATGCTCACCAACCTCCACATCTAGTATCACTCTCTTTTTTATGGGTATGGGGACAATTACAAAGTGGACACACGGGGACCTGGACATCCTAAAAATAATGAATATAACAGTTTGTAAGATTCAGACAATGCAAACACACACATGGGAAAGATGAGACAGTACAGAGCATGTAAACAGGAGCAGAACATACACACTGATGACCCAGCCACCAGGAGAATGAGGCAGTTAGGCCAGTGGAGCAATAAGGGAAAGTGTCCTCCAGAGGAACCAAGTGGGATGCAATTATACAGAACTACTGGTCAGCTGTGGAAAGTGAGGTGCCAGCTGACATCTGACCCATGGTACTTCTCATGGAAGTGTGAGCTGACTGTGGGTGGAGCTAGAAGAGAAATAGGGTGATGCTCTTTTAGGTGGTAAGTCCACTCCTTAAGAAATAAGGCATTCCTAGGTGTTCTCCCACCAGACCCCACCCAATATAGGCATGTGGGAAGGTGCAGTTGATACAGAAACAGTGTAGCTGGCTCAGCTATCAGGGCCTGGGGAGTGTGGGGAGTGTGATTCATTCTCCCCAATCACCCTGATGACCTAAATGAGGCAAAAGGCCATAGCACAACCAACTCTGGTCAGAGCACGTGATGCTAAGTCACCAGGTAAAGTGTCAAATATTGAAGTTCACTGAAATAATCTATGAACCATCTAGAAACAAAGTGAGAGCAAGGGCTAAGGGACCACCTGAAAAGCCAACAGAGGAAGTGAAACTTGAGAGCAGTTTTCTTACTGGTACCATCCAGTTGCTACCTAGTACAATCCAGATCACCCACAAATGTACAGAGGCCACATAGCACCTTTAACACCTTCTTGACTAGTCCTGAAACATTCCTTACACCCCATAAAGATACAACTGTATTTTCCTCGGTGTAGATGGATCAAAGGAACCAAGAATGCAATAGGCAAAGAGAGCTCTGAAGGCTATGCTGTACAGGAATAAAAGTGAGATAGCTTTTTGGGAGCCAAAAGGAAGCAACATTTCTCTGTGAGCCTCACATCCAATAGCTGCTGCAGTCTGCCACCCAGACACAACTCCAATCTCTAATTTCCAGACGGAAGACACCATCTGGAAAGAATGTGCTTATAAGACCACTGACTGCCGATTTCCATCCAGTGGGGTGGGGGATTCCTGCTGACTTGTTGACAGTTCCAGAAGACTTACTGCTTCCTGATGACCCCTGGCAAACTGTCAGGCACAGCTTAATGTAGGAACAGACCCCAGTACCAATCTAAATTCATTCCAAACAATTTGTGTAGCTAACAGGGCCAAATGAAAAATTTAGAGCAAGTTATTTTACCTTGCCCCACCTCCCCACTTTTTCTCTTTAAAAACTCAGTCCTCTTACCCTTTCTAGAACATTTGTCTGGTTTCGACCTAAACCTGTGTCTCCCAATGTGCAAATTCATTCTGCACCTGAATAAACCCTTTTTGTCTTTTAACCAATTATGATCTCATGATTCACAGTTACAACAATTTGATTCAAGTCCTGAAAATAAAATCTCAATAGTTTGAGAGCAGCACTGTCTAACATAACATCCTGAGATGTCAGAAATGCTTCTTAACCTGTTCAGTCTACAGCAGTGAGTGATTACATAACTAGAAATGTGGCTAGTCTAGCTAAGAAATAGGACTTTAAATTTTACTTAATTCTCATTAAGTAGCCAGCTGTTGCTAGCATCTATTATAGTGGTTGATACAGCTTTATAGACTAGAACCTTCTGAACAGAGTATGATGAATTACCTTTTTGAATGCAATGGGACATTTATGGCCAGCATAGGTAAAGTGATCTTTACAGAAATCTTGTTCACATGCATCACGTTTTAGTGGAAGAAAACCTAAAAAAATAAAATAAAACATCTCTTAAGGATTAGGGGGAAAATACTATAGATCATACTAAGCAAGTCTTTATACTAAGTACTTCATCACAGGTGAAAAAACAAATTTGGGCTTATGAATTTAACAATGCCCCATCTATAAAGCTATCTTTTCAAGATAAATCTCATTTTATACTGCATCAAAATCATTTAAGCAGTACACTTGTATCTAATAACTAGATGGCAGATGCCTCTAATCCCAGCACTTGAAGGCTGAGGCAACTGCAAATGAGAGGTCACCCTGGACTACACAGTGAACTCAAGACCAGCCTGAACTACACAGTGAGCCCCTGTCTCAAAAAAAAAAAAAAAAAAAAAGCTATGAACAGAGCATGTACCCCACATCACAGCTCCAATACTGAAGATCTAGAAAGTCAAGACAAAATTATCAGCTCATTAATGGAATAGCCAGCTCTCCCCTACAAAATATCCAACAAAACATGATTTCCTATTAATGTTTATTCTCTTAAACATACTTACCTAGTTGCTTGAAAGTTTTTTTCTGAACAATACTTCTCCAAATCAGGGAACTCCATTATGAAAACAGTGCTCACAACAAAGGTGGCAGTTAAATATCACCTATGAGAATTAGAAGAATTAAGAGGAGACTCAGCCATGATAGACCCAAGTTAGTCCCCAAGACTTATAACCTACGCAGCTAACAAGAGCAATGAGACACCATCTACTGCGAACGTTAGCAGTCTTGGCCTTCCTGGGTCCTTACACAAGACTGAGGTGCAAGTACTTATTGACTTTCAGTAAACAGAAAAATGGGAGTTTTAACACAAACACCAGGTCTCAGCCTAAAAACAAATTCCAGTGGAAAAGATGGGTTGCTTCTTTCATTTTTAAAAAACCTCTAGTTAGTTTATTAACCTCACTCTGACTTCTGGGTTTTCATTAAAGCACATTTCAACTTATACTAAAAGGGATTTCCCATATTCAATTCACTCAGCTGTCAACAAAAATTACTAGCTATATAGATTTCAATTCACAATTTCAATTACTGAATATACTTGTCGACACAAACAAAATTCCGTTGCCTGGTGCTAAATCACATTAGTTGCCTCCCCTCTCTCCCAAGCCATCCAATGCCAGGAACACTCTTACCCCAATTAACATCTACGCACCTGTCAGTCCCTAAGTTCAAAGTGCTACTTCCTCAAAGTGTTCATTCTTCACTAGCCCGGATCTAAGTCAGACGCCCTCTACTCTTCCTCCCCCAGTGGCACTCACAGCTCCCAAGGGCAGCTGTTGCTGGGTATGCCCATCGTCCAGCCGAGGAGCATGGCACAGTTCACAAGACAGAGCAGGTGTTCCGAAGGCTTTTTGTTGATCAGAACCTTGTATCAACTTCAAAATGACCTTATTCTTGACCACAACACTGGTCAGAAGATGCCTGATGCGGGGCTGGAGGGCTCTACTCTGAGTGACACTGAGTCACTCTGTTCATACAGGCCGGGGGCCGACAGCGAGGAAACGCCCCCTCAGGCCACTGGAGTAACCCTGGGCCCCCAGGCGGATCTCGGGCCCTGACTGAGGGCAGATCCCGACCCAGCACCCACTCTGACCCAGTACCTTGTTCTCTTCGAGGACCAGGGCAGCTGGGGAGCCAGGAGAAGGTCGCGAAGATGGAAAGGGTGTCTCTCTCCGCTGTGAGCCATGGCAGCAAGACCTCCCCCAACACTCACGCAGTACCAGAAATGCAGCTTCACCACGCCTACAGCTCCAGCAATTTAGCGACAACCGCCCTCTCTGAGCCTCACCAGCCCGGCTTTCCCACAGCGCCCCAGTGGCGTCATCCTCAGGTCGACCAATCCTGCTGCTTGGTTGCCTGAAAGGTTTGGCGCGTTCCGACGACATCATCAGCCAGTTAACCAATCCCGCAGCGCCGCAGCCTGCTGCCTGCCCATTCCTTGCGTTTGCTAGTCTCTTTTCTACAATCTAGAGGAATCTGGCAGCTCGCGGGTGAGTTAAGATTAAGTATGTTTATGCGTGCTCAGCTGGGCCGCCACAAAACTGAGTCACAGTCTGGTCTCTGCGATGTCACAATGTGTCCCTTGCGGGGTCTCCGGGGAAAGAGCGGCTGCAAGCTTCAGGAGAGGGACCAGCTGAGAGACTGCCACAGGGTTGGGTCACCTGGAGGGCCGAGAGCTGTGGTTCTGGAACAGCATTGCTTAGAAGTCCTTTCACCCTAAAGAAAGATAGCAGGAGCAGTGCGAAGGCAGTGCGCCTTCCACTAGCCTCATTCGCACCCTTGCATCCTCACGTGCATCTTCTGTTCCTCCTAGAAGTGGCCCTGTGACTGGCTCTCGTAAGTTACCTCTCATGCCCTCTTCTCAGTAGACTTTCCCCTCCCAGGTCCTCTGGATGAAAAACACTTTTCCCTCCTGCCAGGTCCTCTGGGTGAAAAAAAAATCTTCTAAGTTTAACTACCAAACCTTTGTTTAGAGTCATAGGACCCAAGTGGTGTTTGTAACTCTTTCCATAGTAACTAGCCACAGGAGATGAGAGAAGGCACACTTGCCCAAGAAGACTGTTCCCAAACTGCATAGGGGAACGAAACCCCTAACCTACTAGATGTCTGGTAGGAGGTCCTGTTCTCTAAAATTGAAGAATGAGTTTTAGGAACAACAGAGGTTAAAAGCAGATTATATTTATTGAGAAAAAGAAAGCCTCTGTCTGAGAGAGAGAGAGACAGAAGTGGTCCTGAGTGGGTTGCTAATGACTGTCTTTCTAGGGACTGTGTTATAGTTCAAAACTATGAGGTGAGAAGGGTTCAAGATGAGGATAACTGGAAACTGGCAAGGCAGATGGGCATGAGATGGGACAGAACTATGGTCAACCAACAAGATTAATTCTTCAGGTAAAATTGACCAAATCAGGAACAAATGGAGAAGCAAATCATGTAGTAAGCCGGCATTCTGAACATCAATGACTCTTCCTGTATGGGGTTGGGACAAAATCAACCAAAATGTGCCCTCTGTACTTGCTCCCTGGCAGATGCAGCCCTGGGTGCAGAGATGCTGCCTGCCCCAAGAGCTGTGAACCCAGAGTCTCTGTGGGCAGAGCTCTGCACTGAGCCTCCAGTCACCCTAAGAGGTGGGGCAAGAGTTGCACGGCAGGTGTTGGGAAGTTAAATAGCCAGAGGCCTGGAAGCTGCCTCCTTGCATGCCTCCGAGTGCCAGGAGGCATCACCAGGGCAGGTGTAATTGTCTCCCCCACATACCATGTACTCCAGTTCCCAAGCCTGGGCAGCCTAGTGCCTGGCATGCGTGTGGCCACTAGAGGGTGCATGTCGTGGCATAGTCTCCAAGTTGTGGCTGTGGGATACCCAAGCAGAAACAAGGGCTGCAGTGTGGAGAGGATGCATGGAAGGAGGAAGGGAGGACCCTGCTGCTTGTCACCAAGAGACTCTGCCCTTCTGTGCCTGTCCCGAACCCCAGCACCACCTCACCTCCCTCCCAACATCACTACCAAGAGCTCGTGCCTCAGTGACCCATTTTTGAGGAAAATGCAGAGGTTTAAACACACTAATTTGTTCTGGTCCCGTTGCTAGTAGGTCCGGTTGGCAGAGGTGAAACTTGAACCCAAGACCGCCTGAGATAAGTGTGGATTTTAACACCTGCTCCTAGGAAAGCACTCTGGTCCTTGGCCCTAGGGAAGCTCCACACTGGCTTGGGAAGGCAAGAACAAAGACCATGAAGCAGTGGAAATTATGCCAAGCTGAGCTTGCTTCTGGGTGGTGGGAAGGGGCAAGCTCAGAGGCCACTGTGTACACACACAGGGACAGCCAGTAATCCCTGCACTATGGGCAGCTGAGGCAGGCTGACTGCAAGTTCAAGCCCAGAATAGGCAACTAAGTAAGACCTCAAAGTAAAACATAAAATAAAAAATAAACAATAAAATTTAAAAAGCATAACATAAAAGAGCTGGAGATGCAGTGTGAGGGTCCTGTGATCAATTTCCAGTAATGAATAGAAAAAAAGAATTTTTACCCCTAAAATTGAAGAGCATCTTTTTTTTTTTTTTTTGGTATTGGGGCTGAAACTCACGACCTCACACTTGCCAGGTGCTAAATCCCTGGCGTGAAGAGCATCTTTTCTATACACATTAACCAGAAAAAGTATTCCTTCAAAAACTACCAACCAACCAACCAAAGTACAATGGCTTGCATTATTTCTAATCACTTTTCCTTGTTATTTTCCCACTTGAGTGAAATCATTAAAACACAGATCATTTTTATGATCTCTCAACAGCAACAAGATTTCCACTTGTAAGATACTGTAGTTCTGTTTAAGTTTTAAAATAACACCTATTTCCAAGGAAAATTTTGCTGTCCTGTGTTGTTTTACACTAATGCAAAAAAACAAAAAACAAACCAAACAAAAAAATCCTTTGGAAAAGATATCAGAAAAAAGAATTACTTTTAAAAATTAAGTGTCTTCACAAATACTTGCTGTAAGTGCATAAAAGAAACCCACATCCTTAGGTATTTCATTAAAAATATCAACATTAATTGCCTGCTTGGCAAATGCAAAGTTGTGAGTTCCATCCCCGGTCCAAAAAAAAAAATCAATATTGGAAGTGAAAATTTTAACAATTAAGTTATTTAAAACAGTGTATTTCCCTTCATGCAATGCTTGAGCTTCTAAATATGGAAAACTGACCAACCAATATGTCACTGTGAATGAGAAAGTATTTCAGATATTTTGGAAAGAAAATTGATTGCTCTATACCTTATTTTTTTGCCTCAGCCTTTGCATTGTGTGAAAGCTGTTTTCTGCTACCAAAGCTTTTGGATTATAAATCTATAACAGAGAGAGCACTGTTGCCCTTGGTATTGGCAATATTTGGATTTGTACCAGGTTCCAAGAGAATAGCAGTGCATTCCTCCCGATAACATTGTATAGCCTGTAGGTATTATAACAAAGGAGACTGTCAACTCAAGGAACTCAAAACACACTTTCCACATGCCTGGCCAAGGAGTTATATTTAAAGTACATCATAAATACAATCCCTCTGATGCTGACATTGTTGGTTGTTATCTACCTTAAACACAGCGGTGTTATGGTCACTGTCACACACTTCCTCTTTAACAGGAGTCACCACTTCTGGATGGCCACAGGCACAGGCAAAATGCAGAGCAGTCCTGGGACAGTCAGAAGCCATTATTAGGAAATCAAAGTGCTCCATTTCAAAATACACAATTATTCATGGAATCATGAACATAAAATACCTTTCAAAACAAGTATTTAATTGTCTTCAAAAATGTAGAATGCTTAATAGCTCTTATTACTCACCTGTTAATGGAAGAGCAAGTGGGTGATGCTGTGTTTGTGTGTGTGGTGTGGGGATGGAAGCCAGCATCTTGCACATACTAAACAAGATCCCTGCACTGGGCTACCTCCCAGGCTAGCACAGCCCACTGAAATAGAAAGAGCACGTCTTGGATTTAGCTTAACTGGGGTTTAATTCCTACTCTAAGTTCTTACTTTCTAGCTATCCTTTAGCCTTTCTGTGCCTCAGGATTCTCACCTACAAAATGAGGATTGAAAGCAATCCTCTCACAGGATACCACTCTGATGGTTAAACAGGAATCCACACAAAATATTTAGAACAATTTCTAGAACAAATAACAACTCAATAATTGTCAGATACTATAATGTCTACTACTACTTAAACACAACATTTCAATTAAGCAAAATAATACAAATGCATCTATTTTATGGGGTTAGGATTATTTCAATAAGCCTCCAGATATTTTTTCTCATATTTTTACGCCTCTGTCATTGGAAAGCCACTTATAGCTCACAAGAGAATAGATCTTGTGTAACTATAACTGGTGGTGTGGGAGGGCCTCTCCTCACCTTTGGAGTGTAGTGTAGCAAATAACCTTCCATGTATGCAAGTGTAGTTCTGATATAACCGTAATGTGAACCAGCCTGTAGAATGTTAATGTATACCAAGCAGACTGGTAAATCCTTGCATATGCCCATATAAAGGAGACTAAGACACAAGAATTGTATAAAACGGGGCAACCATGCCATGTTGGTCACAAATCTCCTGAGTTAGTGTCAGCACCAATGAAGCTGTTTCATGGGAAAAAGGCCTCAGTGTCCTGCCTCTCTATGAAAACCCCACAGGCGTACTTTGAAAAGTTTTCTTCAGGGCTGGGGATTTAGCTCCGAGGCAAGTTGTGAGATCGATCCCCAGTACCAAAAAAAATTTTTTTTCTTCATATGGTGTCATCACATGATTCATGGTGACTTATATTAAGCAAAATATAATGTAGGCAACAGGTCTATGATACCTGTAGTGCTATGGTTAGTATTGAAAAACTACCAGTAATCAATAAAACAAGATAAAAGAAAACAAATAACAATCCCTGGCTTTTTCATTTTAAGATGAATAAAACCCAGGATTCAAGTATGTAGATATGACCCATTTTATCCAGTATTTAAAATTATAGAATGCCCAGAAATCAAGTATTTCTAATGTTTAATATCAGCATTTAGCATTGATACATACTTTGAAAAGAGCAGTTAAGGATTCTCTTATAATTTCCTACCTTCTCAACATGTTTTGTTTGAATAGAAAGAGGAGAAGCTCCAACTGAAATTGGAGCTCTTACTTCAATTTTAAATCTTTCCACTTGCTACACTTAACAGGTGAGCATAATTGTTTAAGGAAGGAGGAACCTTGATGTAGAATACATAACAGGTATTCAGGCTACGTTTGGCAAATAAGTGGACTGAAAGAATGGATAAATACTGGGCTGGGAATTTAGCTTAGCAGCATAAATGCCTGCCTGGCAAGGATGAGGTTGCAAGTTCAGTCCCTTGTACCAAAAAAAAAAAAAAAATCCTTAAACCCATTTTTGGGTCAGGGATTTAGCTCAGTGGCCTGAGTATCTGCCTGGCACTGCAAGGTCATGAGTTTGATCCCTGGTACCAAAAAAAGGAATGGATAAATACTGTTGGGAGTATAAGGAAAGCAGTATTTCTGCAATACTAATAATCATTAATATTTGCTATATTTTGCTTACATAATACAATTAAAATGATCTATACTTGCATATATAATAAATGCATACAATTAATTATATACATTAAAATATAAGTACAGATAATTTCTTTATTTCTGAAGTTGTCAGAAATACCAATACACACACGTACAGAAAAAATAAAAATTATCTGTGTTTAACTAATATTCTTGTTTTTCTGAAGGATTAATTTATTGATAGTCAACTTTCACTGGAGTTTTATACATATTCATTGTAGAAATCAGATAACAGAAAGGAGAGAGGGCAAACAGAACTATTGCTAATACTAATCCAAAGACAGTCCAAATTGCAAGGCACAAAAAATGTCAAAATACTGAATACTTGGCATTGTTTCTGGTGTCAATGAAACTACATCAGAATCAAAAACTTAATAAGAAACCTTTAAATATTAGGAATAAAATGGACTTCTAGATAATTAAAAAAAACAGAAAATTTCACTTCTCATTCAAATGCCTGAAAATAACAAATTTTGCCACACTTTGTATACATTTTCTGGCTAACACAAGACTGCAGTCTATTTGTGTTTATGCAAAATTAAACTCTTTTCTCATTGGATATATCAAAGTGCATCTTTCCCCATCAACATACATTCATGTCTATACCAACTTCAATGATTATTTATCATTCCATTGAGTTTCCTTAATACATCACTATTTTAAGCAATGCTGAAGAAAAGCAAATTAAATGTTTCTGTATGCCTACAGGTATTCTAGAATGGAACCAATGGGTGAAGACATGCTTTCCTAAACTGTGGTATAGTACTTATATCAGATTTCCTATTTGAAAAAGTCATAAGCCATCTCCAATTTTAAGCAGCAGGATAAACTGTTCTTTATCATCACAAACTTTATAGCTAGAAAACATTTCATTCCTTTGTAAAATTAAATTCTCCTTACCAGGGACACTAGAAATTTATTTTTATGTTTACAGGTCACTTGTCAATTTGCCAAACACCTAGAGTTCAATATAGCTCAGTGGTAAAGTCCAGGATTTGAGGCTCACAGTGTATGCTATCTAGCATTAAAGTAAATTAGTAGTCAATATTTTTCCTTTTATGATTTTAAAAATTATCTGTAAGATACATTTCTCATCTGATGTAAGTTGTAAACAGATTTTTTTGCTTTTTGCACCAGAATCTTAACTCAGGACCTCATGCTTTTCAGACAGGCACTACAATGTACCACTGAGGTATATCCCAGGCCCTTGTTGTAAACGTCTTGCAAGGATTGTTGTCTTTCATTTTGTTAGTGTTTTTCTAATATAAATGAGCATTTAATTTTTCTTTTGATAGTCAACCTTTATAATGCAGGTGGGGAAGGGAAGGGATGGCTGAGTGATAGTGTGTTTAGCATGCACCAGGCCCTAGGAGCAATCCCCAACACACACAAAAAAAATGCTAATTTTTGAGGTCATTCTTAGGAAAAATAAGCATATGTGTTTTCTTTTGCTACTTTTCTTATTTTGTATGATATGAAATTTTTAATCTATATGCCATCAGAAACTTTTGTGACATAAAAATCTAGGTAGGTTTTTTTACCAGGCATTTCATTTCATTCATGGGTCATTCAGATTTTTCAACTAAAATGTAGATCACCAGGATCAACTTCTAAATTCTGACAGATATTTGAATGTTTCGATTTTCTATTAAGTTACATTTACTTATCTGTCTTTGGGGCTATTAGTGAACAATTAATTTGGAAAATGACTTATCTTGATATAACTACACAGGTGAGTCTTCACTACTGTTTCTTAGTGACCCAATACCAAAAGAGGGTATGGAAACTCAAGTGTTCTGTGACATTTTAATTTATTTCCTATAAAACCTATACAGAAAAAGCTCACATTTTGGAACTAAGGAATTTTTTCTAGTCAAGAACATGGGTCACCCTGCCCGCTTCGGTTTCCTTATAAGGTTCCTTAGTAAAGAACATACATACACAGGTGTTCACTGATAGAAAATGGATACTAGATTTTTATCAGATTAAGTCTCAGCCCTAAATTTGTAGATTACAGTAAACGTTATGTTGTATTTTTTTAAAAAGCATTTACAACAGTTCTCTTAATGTGATACATGCATTACCACAGTGAAACAGCTTTATAGCAGTCAATAAAGGGATCTATAACAGAGGTGTAAGTCCAGTGAAAATTTTGTTTCTATTTTGCAGCTTATAAGCACTACTTGCCTCCTTGGGTGGTTGGAATCTGGAATCTCTCCTTACCCCTCCTCACTCACTCCTCCCACCTGACCTTGCCCCCCCTGCAATGCCCAGGCCCCAGAGGCAGCCCCTGGGCCTGCAGTCCCATTACCTGTGCTCCTTGTCTCTGTCATTCATGGTGCTTTTCCTGAGAAAGAGGAGACACCTCATCTAGTCTAAGTCACCCCTGCGGGCAGCCTTATACAGGTTGGGCATCAACCTGATAAAGATGTGGGGCCACGCACCCCTGCAGCTTCTTTGCTGGTCCATGGGGCTTGAGGGTGCCTGGCCCTTGCTGCTAAAGCCAAAGAACCTTTTCAGGGCGGAGGCCTTAGACCTTCCAGATGCCACTCTGCCCCCTTGACCTCTCACTGCATTTCAGATGAAGCCAAACAATGGCAACTGGCTTCCAACCCCTATAGGCTCCAATGCTAGCTTCACAGAAAGGCTCCTAATTGCCTGTACAGGTGCATCTCTGCAAGCTCCCAGCCAGGAGGCTAACTGCTTCTGGCTCTGCTGGCAGCTGCCAGCTCTCCAGGTTCCCAGCAATGGGCTAACAGCCTCTGCAGTTGAGCATCCCCACCCTCTCTGAGGAAGGAGCCTAACCACTTCTGAAAGTGCACATCGCTGAACTCTCCAGGCCAGGAGGCCCCGGGGTCACCAGACCTCCCAAGCCAATGGATGGTGGGGGGATGTCTCTCAGAGGTACCACATAAAGAATTTAACACTTTAGACCAGTCAATAGAAAAGTAGGTGAGGTTGTATTCCAATAAAATGTTACAAAAATGGCAGAAAACATTTGATCCATGGGCTACAGTTTCATGATCCCTGCTTGCCTAACAATATTATCCATCAAAAATTATCTAGAATGAGTTCCATGAAAAATGAACAATGCCAATGCGTGTACATTATATAATTTCATCTGTATATGATTATATTATCAAGAAAACCTCATACATGTTTATCAGGTTGTTATCCCTGGTTCCTAAAAGGGGAAGATGTGAGAGGCAGAGTAAAAATCTCCACATAAGTATAAAATAGTTTCATAATAAAAGCAGAATTTGTTCAGCAATACTTTGGAAGAGGATTGTGATGTATCAGAATTTCTTTAACCAGTCTGTCACTGAAGAGTTACCAGATACTCTTTAGCAGACTTCATTTTAAAACTGACCCTATGCCAGAGTCCTGCCTTTCTACCACCCACTTAATAATAGTTCACTACAGCCAGTCACTGAACATATTGTTTTGAAATAAGCTAAATGATCCTATCTGATAACATCTACATCCCAAGTCTCTGCTAGTTTCTCACTTCTCAATGAAACAGCTCTCACTTCTTGATAGACTATTGTTCACTTTTCCACTACTTTATACCTCTTGATAGAATTCCACAGGGATCTGCTTTCAGCTATAGACTCCAGCCCCCAAAATACCAACAAATTGTATCACTCAACTGCATATCTTATTTGTGTGGCCAATAATAATTCTAAATTTTATTGTATCCAGAGTAAAAAATTAACACATGGTACAAGAACTGTAAGAGAAATTTTCTCTTATTAACAGTGCATGGTCTACACTGCTCTATGCTGCTCATCTCCTCCCAATATTCTGGGAATTGAGCCATTATAGTTAAAGCTGCCTAGATTAAATTCAGACAAGGATTAAGCTGACTAGAAAACCTGGGTTGCG